>OY982945.1:6627500-6892142 GCA_963891755.1 Pyrrhia umbra
ACTTTTCGTTGTAATTTTATAACTCAAGAACGGGCTCACCTATCCAAACCAAATGTTTAGGCTTTGTTCGGACTATTTAGTAGATGGTTTATGTGAAGTTTGCACAAAATCGGTTAAGGGGTTCATCTTTAATTTGAATTCATATAGCCCACGCGAGCGAAGCCGCTGGCGGAAAGCTTGTAATTTATAAAACAAAACAGGAGTTTTAATTGATAAATCTCTGGTATTTTGATTTGACCGATTCCAGAAAATTCTGTCACTAAATGAAAGTTATGCTAAGTTTTATGTGCATACTGTTCCCGCGCGTTCAAATGCGGGAACTTATTACTGTAGTGTGTGTAAGTGAAGCCAGTGTTTTTCTTATTTTTCTAGTATTATTTTCACACAGTTTCACTACAAAAACTGGCATTTTACTTCGGGTTATGTCTAAAAATATTTAAATCATTCGGGACGCCTTCCTTGCAACGAGATTGGCTGCGAACTGGCTCGGGTAAGCCGACTTCGGCATAATATTTGTTGCCGCATTTTACAAGTACACTGGCGGTATCTAGTCGGAGCAGCGCGGAGACTTTAATTAATCTATGAAATGGGAATGTAGTATTTTATTATTCAACTGTAAACTTTAATAACTGCGGCTAATAACAACAATTTTTTTAATAATACCGTTGAGATGTAATGGAAGATCTTTACTATCATAAAACCATGTAATTGCATACAGTAAACCTACTAATTATAGCATGGTTGAAGTTAAATATTATCGTGATTTATTCTGTATTTATACTAGTTTATGATCTATAAGAAGTGATATCATATTGCATAAGTTTTATTTATTTATATTAAACACTAGCTTTCCGCCCGCGGCTTCGCCCGCGTGAATATTTTTTTTACACCTTGGGTTACATTATTCAAGTTTTAGTAGGGATCCCTAATTATTACTGGAAATAAATTAATATAGCCCATGGCACTCGTAAAGATATAGCTTTCTAACGGTGGAAGAATTTTTAAAATCAGTCCAGTAGTTTTTGAGTTAAAACCCTACAAACAAACAAATCTTTCCTCTTTATAATATTGGTATACTATAACTAAGTCAGCGAATTTTATCGCCATTTTTGCACGTCTGAAAAATACACACTGGTTTCCGCGTTCAGTTGCATCGAACGGAACTCTAAAAAAAACAACAGAATAACGTAAAATGTAACGATTCGAGTGGCGGCCGGCCAGTCACTCCCGCGCATTCGGGCCGCGTGATGCCGCGCTAAACCAATCGCGGATAATTCCAAATTTGAAATTTTGAAAAGTTTTCGCTCATTTTCACAATGGCTATGCGATCGGTCGGACGTATGGTTGACTATGTGAAATCTAATCGAAGGATAAGTGAGTGCATTTTATTTGTATGCGTTGTGCTAAGTTCTGAGAGATTTCTTTGTTATAGGACGTTGTGTTGCGTGTATTGTTGAGTATTGAGTAATCGTGTGACCTTTTGGTAATAGTTATAATGTGTGGAACGCGTTCTAACGGTGTTTGGAGTGAAAATTTCACTATTTTGTGTTCAACCTTCAGATGTTATCGTAACGGATTAAGAAATCAATTGGGTTTTTTCTTTGTTCAACGATTTGATTTGCAATTAACTGCCAATGCTTTGGTTTAGCTGGCTTTTTTAAGAAGAATTGTGACCTACTTTTGGTTAGAAATATCTAGATTTAACACTGGTTTATAATGAAAAATGGAAACTTATATTGCGAGGCATTTATTTACCTTTCTATCCAAGTGACTTTTATTAAAATCTGTTCAGTAATTTACGTGTATTTTATAAGTTTAATACGGCCAAACTTTCTTTTCGCAGTAACAGGGTTAGAAACAAAATTTTATAAGAAATAAAAGTATTTTTATAACGGCATCAAATTGCGAATATATTTTCTTTAAAAAGTGAATTTGGGTCCATATTGGCTATAACCAAGTTTATAAAAAGATAACGGGTTTAGTATTGAGTTCAAACAACTTCTTAACGTTATTTGTGTTAATTTTAAACAGGTTTAGTAGGTACCAAGATTATGAGTTTATTTTCTTGAAAAACTGCATTTTTATTTACTTTTTTGGTCCAATTACTTCTTGTTATATTACCCATTTTTACAACGTAAACATACAATAATTTTGCCCAACGCTGGGACTGTAATCTACGGACGCCAATGACCCACTTTGCAAGAATTTCCGCTTATATTAAAGCTGGAAAGTAAAAGGCACGTGAGCTGTTAAAACAAGCTTAGCCAAGCGTGAATACTAAGCTTTAGCAAAAAATATAATATAACAAATTATTGCTGAAACACTCGCCTAGATTGCGCTTGTAGTAATAATACAGTGCAGAGTCATATTTAGATAATTTTTTACCTTTTTACAGTTGGTTGAACTGAATGTTTTTGCTTAGAAAACGTGACTGATTCCTAGCAAGGAGGTTTTGTGATAAGTGTAAGCTGAAAATAGGGATTCAATTCTTTTTTTATATTGGCCGAAAGTGCAAATTACTTTGGGATTAGGTACCTACTTAAAAAAATAAAATAAATAATATATTTCCGTAAAGTATTTTTTTTCTATTGAACCTATTTTAGTACATTTATTAATTAACCAGCTGTTTACCGCGGTTTCACCTGTTTCCTGAAAAAAATACTTCGCCCACCCGGATAAAAAGTATCCTATGTGATAACCAATGTAATAAACTACGTGTATACCAAATTTCATCGAAATCCATTCAGTAGTTTTTGTGTGCAAGAGCAACAAACATACACTCTCACAAAAATCCGCATGTGTAATGTTAGTATTATTTTTTAATAAACACATTATTAATTAACGTAGGTAAGTAGTGAAGTTTCTGATTGTATGGGAATAAAGTACGGCTAGGTGTATTTCCATTAATTAGAATTAATTAATATCTACCTAGTGATTATAATCTATACTAATATAATAAAGCTGAAGAGTTTGTTTGTTTGTTTGAACGCGCTAATCACAGGAACTACTGTTACGATTAGAAGAAATCTTTCAGTGTTAGATAGTCCATTTATTGAGGAAGGCTATAGGCCTATCATCATCTATTAATATATATCTATATCATCATGCTAAAACCAATAGGAGCGGAGTACCACTATTCCACGCGGACGAAGTCGCGGGCAGAAGCTAGTTAAATGATAAACAATGAAGATGATTGTACGACAGATAAAAGACTTACAATTGCAAATATCTAATGCTTTTAACAAACACATTGTGCATATATGACATAATCTATAGAAAGAAAGAATTGCCAAAGATTTTATTGAATTTCTAGCTGACTAGCTTCTACCCCTAAGTATTATCCATGTTCATTAAAAATTATAATCTCTCCAGGCCAACTTCGGTCACGGCGACCAATCTCAATGAAGACTAGCCAGGTACGCAGGAGATATAATACGATCAATGGTTTAGGCTGTGCGTTGATCCGTCAGTTATTCAGGACAAAGCATTTTATATGTATAGGGCAAAAATAACCTAGAGGCACTAACTTCTAGGGCAATGTATTGCCCCACAAGCGTATCAGAACATTAAAATTTTCTCTTTTCAGTGTTTTTGAGGTCGTTGTATATTTCTGAAAAAGTTTTTTCTGTAATTTTGACGTTCAAAACTGTAGATTTTCTGCCTATTTTAACTCTATAGGTAGGTATAACGAGTATAAGAAGATAATAAAAATATTTGAACCTATCGTGCATCCTCAATTTGTTATGTAAACAGCTCAAGTCTCACTAACCGAGGTGCTGATGGAAAATTGTTATTTTTCTTAGAAGCTAGACGAGGTTGACATGTTTTATAGTCGTGGTATATAAAAACGTGACTCTACTGATTTTATATGTGCGGTTAAGCAGGTCGAATGCTGTTGGAAGCACCTTGCAAGAGGTCATGTAGAAAAAACTGATCCTTACTAATATTATAAATGCGAAAGTAACTCTGTCTGTCTGTTACGCTTTCACGCCTAAACTACTGGACCGATATAAATGAAATTTGGTACAGAGATAGAATAGACCCTGAGGAACAACATAGGCTACTTTTTACTCGGGTGCGCTAAGTAGTTCCCTCGGGATGCGGGTGAAACCGCGGGAAACAGCTAGTATATTATAAACGCGAAAGATTGTGATTGGATACATGTATATTTGTTACTCTATTACGCAAAAACTACTGTATGGATTTGGATGAAATTTTGTATACACATAGTTTATAATCTGGATTAACACATAGGGCACTTTTTAAAACGGTGCGCGAAATAGTTACTTCAAAATGCAGGTAAAACCGCGAGAAACAGCTAGTAATATTATAAATGCGAAAGTAGCTCTGTTAAGCTAAAACTGCTAAACTAATTTAGATGAAATTTGGTATGAATATAGATTAAAACCCGTGGAAAGACGTGCCATGAAAAGCTAGTATTTTAGTTGACATAAATTTTAACTACAATTTAAAAAATAGGCCTTTACTAATGTCAGTTTTAAAAAGTAAAAAGTAACAGCGCTTCCGTAGGTAATTAAAGTTGCACAATGAAACAATTACGCTAATTGTTTAATTAATTAGTTGAAATATACTAAGCACGTAATTGCATAATTGCCAGTGAAAATTTTATAATTCTAAGTTAAATTGTGTATTAAGTTATTATGGTGAAATTGTGTGTTATAGTTTAAAACTAAAATATTTATGACACGTGGGCTGCAGGCTTACCAACCTAACAAGCCCTAGTGTCAGAGTTTTCTCAAATCCGCCTGACGGCCTCTGACATGGAATTGTAACAACCACTGCTATCAAGGTAGCAGCTAGGGGTGTAACACCGGCAACTACCCGGCTCTGGGATGATTATTTTATGATATTTTTCAAAATCACACATAGTGGTTTTGGCACGACCTGGGAATCGAACCTCCCATGTACGGAGTGTAAGGAAAACCAAGTTAGAATTGAAATTAAAAAATGACTTTTTCAAATCCTTTCTTATCGGATGCCTACGTCATACAAAGAACACACCCTCCAAGTTTCAGGTCTCTACGATCAGCGGTTTAGGCTGTGCGTTGATCCGTCAGTCATTCAGGACAAAGCATTTTATATGTATAGATTTGCAAAATAAATACCATTTATCATCTAACCAAGGTTATTTTCAAAACAGTGTCAATGCTGATACCTACTCCAATGATATAATTAAGTAGATGAATTGATAAAAACTATTGTGTTTCTCTCCAAATTAACAATATGACGGCCATATTTACGGTTCGCCGGCTTTTCAGGGTTCCGTAGTGTTGTATACTGAATTTATACTACGGCAACTTCTTTACTATAGGTACTAACTAATATTGTATAGTCTGTACCGATTGATTATACTAAAAATGTAAACAAAGTCGTAACTTATTTTTTTCTAGTTCTGCCACAGAAATTAACAAAATGGCGTAAGGATGGCGCATTTATGTCAATTTCATGCTCTGAACATCATCATTTAATGCTATTTTATTTATTTATGTGAGAAAGTTAGAAACCAGTCTTACCAAGGGGTACCGTGTTACCCGGTAACTGGGTTGTGGAGGTCAGATAGGCAGTCGCTCCACGTAAAACACTGGTACTCAGCTGCATCCTGTTTAGACTGGAAGCAACGAAAAGGCTAGCTAGGCAGATGATGATGTGGGAAAGTTGGAACAAAATTGTTTATGATTTTGACTGATGATGATTTTATTTTTCTTAAATTCAATTGGACTATAGTTATTCTTTGTTAGTTTCTCTTTCACGCAAAAGATACCGAATGGATTTGTATAAAATTTAGTACACACATACAGCCTTATACGAACATCTCAAAATATGATAACAATAATTAGCATAATTTTAATATTTTTTTATGTTTTCAATACATAGTAATAATAATTAAGTAAACGTGTGTAAGTATATCATAAATATTTAAACGAAAAACAATAAAATAATAGCAAAATTATTAAATTTTATCCGCCATTTTGACAGTTCTTGAATGACAGTTCTTCCTTTTCACGTATCGCCGCCTAATAGTCTTTTATCTGGATACTTTTTATCACAGTCTATAAGACCACGCAGACGAACTCGCGGTTAGATGCTAGATACCATAGATATATATGTTACTAAAGTAACTAGATGTGCAATCACCAAGCAAAATGCGTGCCATAAAGCTTCTGACCAGTCATAGTTCATGACATCTGTCACTTGGTAGCCAGCTTGAATCTATCAGAGTGACAGCAGGACGATTTTAACAATAATATGGGCAAATTTGTAGTAAATGTATGGGCAAATTTGTAGTAAATGCCATCCTTATCATACAGATGTCATGAACATTACGTTTCGGTTAGTGTGAGAGAGATAGATATAATTTTACATCAAAATGATGACTAGTTTCAAAGCTACGTCTGCATTCTAAAAAATGGTTTCGTTTTTGTGACCGCGTAATGTTCGGGATTGCATCTCTATGGATATAATATCTCGATGCTAGATACATACAAAGTCAGCCAGTGAAATTGTTGATGTGTACCTATATATGCGTGAAAGAATATTAAACAAACATACAGCCTCAAATACTTTCGCAATTCAAATATTAGCCAAGTTAACCACAGCGGCCCATAATGTTGCAACGACAAAAAAAGAGAAATTGGCAAAATTTACTTTTAATAATGGCAACATTATCATTTGGGACTGATCTACTTTGTTACGACATTTGTAATTGAAATAGATGGTCAAGAACGAATTGCTATGACATAAGTATACTTAGCTATATATAATGACTACATAATGTACCTGGTATCTCTATACATACATACTCCATACATTTTCCTAACTTTTGTATCTTCTATCTTTACCTATATATATATATATTTTCGCGGTTTCACCCGCATCCCGAGGAAACTACGTCGCGCACCCGGGTAAAAAGTATCCTATATGTTAATCCAGGTTATAAACTATGTATGTACCAAATTTCATCCAAATCCGTTCAGTAGTTTTTCGTTCAGAGTAACAAACATACATCTATACATTCTTAAAAACTTTCGCGTTTATAATATTAGAAGGATTCTGATTCTCTGTACGTGTTTGTCACGTAATTTCTAAACGGTTTAACCGATTTGGTTGAATTTTTTGGTGTACATTTGATTGGGTCCCTGGATGGTTTGAAAATACTATTGGACCCGTTATATGTCGTGGTTTTCATGAAAACGCCAAAGTTAAACGTACAACGTCTGTTGGGTCCCCTAGCGTATAAATAAAATTAACTTGCGAACGGCTGCACCAAATTTGATAATTCTTTTACTTTTGTGTTCGTTATTGTCAGGACAAAGTTTATATAAAAGAAAACTTTTAAAAAATCGAGTAGAAAAAAAATGGCGGTAAAATTTTCGCCGGATCAGTAGTTTAATATTAGTAGGATAATATGTAGCTACTTAACAGCCTAGCCTCGTTCGTTATCGCCGTGAATATATGCTAACAAACCGGTCTAGGCACAGGTTAGGTTCTAACTTAGCTGCTTGGAAATCTAGGGCATTCATTAGGTCCCATTCACTATGATTAGGGGTGTCGCGCTTGAATATTTAATCTTTAATTGTTATTTTTTTGTTTGAATGCACTTATTTCTAGAACTATCAGTCGGATTTGATAAAATCTTTGTGTATTTGATAGCTTAATTCTTGAGGCAAGTTATAGACTTATTTAACACTAGCTTCTGCCCGCGACTTCGTCCGCGTGGAATAGTGGTGCTCCGCTCCTATTGGTTTTAGCGTGATGAAATATAGCCTTCTTCAATAAATGGGCTATCTAACACTGAAAGAATTTTCAAATCGAACCAGTAGTTCCTGAGAGGCGTACGCAAAAAAAGTAACTTTTCTATTTCTTACACCTTGTGTCCGAAAAACCCAAATATCTTCCGGGACCCTATTTTTTTCTAAAATAAAATTTAGCCTATGTTACTCGTGGATAATGTAGCTTTCGAATGGTGAAAGAATTTTTAAAATCGGTCCGTTAGTTTTTGAGCCTATTCATTACAAACAAACAAAGTTTTCCTCTTTATAATATTAGTGTAGATCTAAAATAATTAATAACTTATGTTGTTATTACGAAAATGACTTTGTTTATTTGTTACACTATCACCGCAAAACAGCTTAACCGATTTTGATGAAATTTGGTAAGGAGATAGCTTGAACCCTGGGGAAGGTTTAAGGATACTTTTTATTTGGGTGCGTTAAGTAGTTTCCTCGTGCCGCAAGAAACAACTAGCGATAAAAAAAACTTTGTTTTGCAAATAGGTTAAAATTCTCGACTTTATTTTTTAAATAGTTGACAGCCCTGAGTCTAAGCTAACGTACCTTTTAAGGGGTTTGCGTAAACGTTGTCTTACCTTCACGCTAGTTATCACTCAGTGGGTCAGTGGACGCGATTGTACTCCAGTTGTAGGCTGTTACATTGTCTGTCTGTCTGTTGTTCCCACGTTGTTATTATATATGTGTTAGTCAAACGAATTATCACTGACATTAGCTATTGCTGCGGCTTCACCCCCGTTCTGAAAGAATTACTTGATGTACCCGGATAAAAAGCCACCAATGGCCGTCTCCAGGGACCCCTCTATCTCTGTACCAAATTTCATCCAAATCGGTTCAGCCGTTTTACAGTGAAACCGTAAAATATGTGCGTCAAGAAGACTTGCCTTCGCCTTCTGAATCAGGCCCTTGATCCAGTCCCCTAACGAGAGCCTCCTTTTTTGTTCGGATCGGAAATCGTCAAATGACCCCTCCCGCCGTGGGTGGGGCGAGAGGGAGTGTCAGACCCTTACTGACTAAAACCCATTCATGTTCCTTTCTCAGCCCTTTGTGTTCCGGGGGCGCGGTAACTCTTTCGACATCTCGCAGTCTCATGGCCCCAGGCCCGAGCTTACGAGAGCCTCCTAAATGGAATTTCTTGAATTTCTTTTATCATTTATAAAGAAAAAGTAGTTTTAAAATATTCTCCATTATACTTTGACAATCTTCTGTATCGTGTGCGTATAAAAACATACTTATCTCAAGCACAAAAATTGAAACACTGACTGTCTTAAGATCATAATAATAATATTTCCGTGCGGGAATCGAAACCGCGCCACACATTTAAAAGATAAAATAAACGACAGTTTTTTATAACTAACAGTTAAAGTTAAACGTTACCGATAACCAAAACACTAACTAAGAAATTGAAGGAAGCGACAACGGTATGAAATTCGATCGTATTTTGAAAACAGCCGCCATCTTGAAAACATCGGCCATCTTTGGTTGAACGAGTGTCTTTATTGTGACATACCGATTATGTTGATGTTACGGTAACTTGAGATTGGACGGTTAATGGAACCGCAAGTTAAGTGGTTCAACGTAACATAAGTTTTAACTTTTTGTAGAATCGATGTCATCAACAACCAAAATTGGGGGAAGTGTTTGCCGATGTCCAAGGTTTCAAACAAGATCCAAAATTAAATTCATGTCTCCTGTGATACGCCGGACTGATGGTGTCGTAGTGTAAACCTAGCTTTACGGTTATAACCGATCTAAAAGATAAGTTCATTAAAAGTAATTTTGAAACATTCTTGAGGAAAAAAAAACCAAAATAACAAAACGTGTATAAAAACATGCAAAATTTTATTCTCATAGTTTAACGCACGAGATCGTAATCTGTCAGCGTGCCTATCGCTGTTAATCTCGAAAACTGCTTGCCGCCATTCGAAAGTGACCCGCTTACGGCATTTCATAATGTTTAAATGTCATATTGTATAAGATGTCAGAACTATTGAGGCGGTTTTATGAAGATGGGCATTATTATCGATAACTATGCTAGTATGTGAGTAGCTCATGGCTCGGTAAGCTGTCTGTTATTAAGCCACTAGCCCCTTACATTAATTTCGTAAAATCTGCAAGGTTAATTTGCTCTTGCCACGGTTAGTTCGTGGATGGGTGACCGTTTTCAGAAGCTGGCAAGTACCAATGTGACTTTGAAGTTTTATGTACTTTCTAAGAATATCTTAGACGTCACTGACTAACGGTGAAGGAAAACATCGTGAGGAAACCTGGACTAAAAAGTCTGAAATCGCCAATCCGCCTTGAGTAAGCGTGGTGATAAATGCTCATGCCTTCTTTGTATGAGAAGAGGCCTTTACCCAACAGTGGGATTGTAATATAGGTCGATGATAGTTTTCCCACGGATAAAGGTATTACCACCTAACTTAAATAACTATGCCTATGTCCCTATAGTAGGCAACCATGCCTGTTTACCCCAAAGAGATGGTGATTCTTCAAAAAATTAGCGGTTGGTTTTTCAACGCTGTTCGCTTCCTCACACGGATTTCATCATTACCAGCCGTATAAAATTCAATATTTACCTACATTAAGAGGCTACATCTATTTCATTATTTAACATTATAATTTTAAGCTTGTAAATTATCCTTACTAATATTATAAATGCGAAAGTAACTCTGTCTGTCTGTTACGCTTTCACGCCAAAACTACTGGACCGATATAAATGAAATTTGGTAGAGATAGAATAGACCCTGAGGAACAACATAGGCTACTTTTTACCCGGGTGCGCTAAGATAGTTCCCTCGGGATGCGGGTGAAACCGCGGGAAACAGCTAGTACAATTTAAACGACAGTCGGTGATGAGGGTAATGACGATTCGGAAATCAAACAACAAAAAGTTTAAGATTCACCCAGACATCTGAGGTATAGTACTTATTTCCCCTGTAATATGTCCACTTAATGGTGTGTACATAATACCTATATAAAGTCACGTTTAAAACATTATTTGACTTGTCTAAACAATAACTTATTCATATTCAAGGTCATGTTATGTAACTTAATAGTAGGTACTTATATGTGGACGTAAGTAGGTCCCACTAAATGCTTAGCAAGAAATTTTCTTTCGTATAAGGCTTTGGTAACGTAGTTAGCGGGTAGCGGTGTGATTCCGCTCCGCTAAGGTTTATGACAATAATGCAAGATACATAAATATTAGTTTTCAGGTGTTTTGGCTATAGTTTGTTCTTTCCAGCCTAACTGATTTAATTTCTAATGCCTAACAACCATCAAGTAAGTTGTGGTGGCCTAGAGGTTAAGGCACCTGCTTCTCGTGTACGAGTGTGCGGGTTCGGAACCTGACAAGTACTAATGTGACTTTTCTAAAGTCATATATACTTTCTAAGTATATCTTAGACGTCACTGACTAACGGTGAAGGAAAACATCGTGAGGAAACCTGGACTTAAAAAGTCTGAAATCACCAATCCGCCTTGAGCAAGCGTGGTGATCAATGCTCATACCTTTGTACAATTTTTTTGTAGAAGAGGCTAGGCAGGCGATTCGGAGCAGTTCAAAATGTCAAATTCCTAAGTCATTTATTCAAACTAGGCTGAAAATCAGCAGTTTTTGAACGTCAAATTTACAAAAGACAGCCCCCAAAACTTCTGCCCTTCACCACTTCCTATGTGTTATTGCTGGGAAGAAGAAGTGGCGCAACAAACTCCCCAGCAACACATGTCTGTCTGTTAGGTTTGAAGAACCTTCGTTTATACAATATTAATAAAAGTTAGGATAATTATCATATTTTATATTATAATTTTGCCACCTGTTAGCTAGCACACACTTTTACGCCCTAACTTAATAGTTACATCCATAGTGATCTTTTAATAATATGATTTAGTTATTAAATAAGATAAGAAGAATTATGACATTAAGAATGAGACGAGATACCGTTCTACTGATGTCAACACCCCGCTGCCCGCTTTCTATATAGCCTAGGCCTTATAGCCACAGTCTAAAATTACTCTTTGACCCGGAAATGACAACTACCAGCTAATCAAGATAAATTAGACACATACATCGTCACATTATATTTTATTACATACATACAAGGTCATTTTGTAGTCAAACTGTATTTTGGACATAAATAGTAGGTAAATATGTATATAAAAAAACGTAATGCATAAAAAACTCATCTAATTACTTCCTTGATATTATTTGAAAAAAATCTTCAATTTTCATAAAATCTGTAATTTTTTTCTAGCTATTTCCCGCGGTTTTACCCGCTTCTTAAGAGATCTTCTTCACGTACCCGGATAAAAACTATCCTATGTCCTTCCCCATGTTTCAATCTATATCTGTACCAAATTTTATCAAAATCGGTTCAGCCGTTTTACCGTGAAAGCGTAACAAACAATACTCATAATCCTGAAACCGCTGGTTCTAGAAGTATGAAATTTTAAATATTAAATGACGTAAGTGTGCATTAAAAGGATTTTTCTAAATTCATCCCCCATAGGGGTAAAATAGGGGACAGTCTTATGAAACTCTGACATTTTCCGACGCCGCTTGCCAAAAGCTAGTTACTACGTAGTATAAAACAAAGTCACTTCCCGCTGTCTGTCCCTATGTATTAGATCTTTAAAACTACGAAACGGATTTTGATATGTTTTTTTTAATAGATAGAGTGATCCAAGAGGAAGGTTTTAGTATATAATTTGTCAAGTTTTTGTATACATTAGCTAAAACATCACGGGCGCTTCGCTGGCGAAAAGCTAATAATTGAAAAATTAACGTGTTCTCCTTGTCCTCAGGGTTCGTGCTAGCATCAGCCGTGGTGCTACTGCTACTGGGCATCATCTGTGCCATATTCTTTGGGTCCTGGGTGCGGCTGTTTATAGACCATGTAAGTACCTCGTACAAAAAATGTAAACAATATCATAACCTATTTTGTTCTAATTTTCCCAACTAGATCAATAAAATGGCATTAAATGATGAACGATGATGTATAAGAGCATGAAATTGTCATAAATGCGCCATCTTTACGCCATTTTGTTTATTTCTTGTTTATTTTTTGTGGCAGAATTAGAACAAAATAGCTTACGACTTTGTTTACATTTTTCATACAATCTATTAGCTACCGACTATAGCTGTGCTGCATGACTGCCTCGTAGGTCTAGTAGTCTAATAGCGAGACTGCTGTAAACGAGATCTCGGGTTCGACTCCCGGATCGGGCCGAAATCGCTTTGTGGATTTTGCAAATTGTCACAAAGCAGTCCGGTGTCAGGAAGTTGGTAGTGTTACACCCCCGTGCCTGGCTAGTTAAGCCGTCATCCCCGGCTGCTATCTTGATAGCTGGCAGTCGTTGTTACAATTCCATGTCAGAGGCCGTCAGGCGGATTTGAGAAAACTCTGACACTAGGGCTTGTTAGGTTAGTAAACCTACAGCCCACACGATGTAGAAGAAGCGCTGCATGTCGCGGGTTCGATTCCCGCACGGGACAACTAAAAAATATTCCGTGTCTGGTTGTTTGTGCATGTGTAATGAATGTTTATAAACGCACCCACGATACAGGAGTAACTCCTAATGTGGGGAAACGTTTTCTTATTAAATATATGTTCTTATTTAATATGAGTTTAAAAATACGCACACGCACACACACACACGCATACACACAAACATACACACTCACACACACACACACACACACACACTACTTTAGGACAAATGTCAAAGTTATTTTGCTTTAAATTAAGTTATATTTTGTTTTGCTTAATTTTACTTTTAGATTTTACTTTTAATTTCTTGTTTTAAAATTCTAGCTCATTTTTGTACACCACTTTTACCATTTTATAATTTGTTATTGAAGAGGGGGACCTCCTAGCACAGGTATATCTATTACTTAAAAGGAGGTCCATATGTAAGATTTACTGTAAAAGTTGTACAAGTTTCTGCAATAAACCTTTTATTTTATTTTTATTTTATTTTATTTATTTATATGTACATATAGAACCGATAACAAGCCTTCTCTACGTACAAACATACTTACATTACAAAAAACATATTCTATTTATAGATAACAACAAGTAAATAGCATACAAAAAACTAAATTTTGTTTAGTCATCATTGAAAGTCGTTTGCGTCATATTTAGTGAATAAGTTTTTGCCACAGAATAACTAACGCCACTCAAATATCAAGAAACACTAATTAATGCTCAAATCTAAATATAAAATGCTTTGTCCTGATTGACTGGCGGATCAACGCACAGCCTAAACCGCTGATCGTAGAGATCTGAAACTTGGAGGGGGTGTTCTTAGTATGTCGTAGGCATCCGATAAGAAAGGATTTTTCGAAATTCCACCCCTAAATGGGTAAAAAAGCGGGGCAATGGTTGTGTGAAACTCTGTCATTTTTAATTTGAATTCGTATAACCACGCGGGCGCAATCGCTGTCGGAAAGCTAGTCCTTACTAATATTTATTAATACGAAAGTAACTCTGTCTTTGATTACGAAAAGTAATAATTAAAGTATTGAATACTAGCGTCCACGGCTTCGCACGGGTGCAATGTAGATAATTAATATTATACATTCTTTACATGTATTATACATATAAACTTTCCTCTTAAATCACTCTGTATATTGATGAAAACCGCTTGAAAATCCGTTCAGTAGTTTTTGAGTTTATCGCGAACAGACAGGCGCAACGTAGGACTTTGTTTTATAGTATGAAATGATACACAGTCGTCCTATCAAGAATAGACTAGTGGCCCTATATAACTTACTAGCTTTCCGCCAGCTGTTTCCAACAAATATCATTATATTTTAGCCAATGTATACAAAAACTTGACAAATTATATACTAAAATCTTCTTCTTGAATCACCCTGTCTATTAAAAAAACCGTTGATCAAAATCCGTTGCGTAGTTTTAGAGATCTAAGCATACATAAGGACAGACAGCGGGAAGCGACTTTGTTTTATGCTATGTAGTGATTTGTTAAGCCTATTTTAATTAATGATAGTATTTTAACGGCATTTTCGTAATTGTCGGAAGATATTGATGCCAGTATAAGTATGTATATATATATGTATGTATGTATGTCGGTAACCAAGGCCGGTTGCGCACGAGTGGGTGCGAGCAAACGCATCGCTTTTCACCGTCGGACAGGAATTAATTTTTACTCACTGTTTCACGCGGTTTCACCCGTGTCCCTAGGGAACTATCTAACGGACCCGAATGAAAAGTAGCCTATAACTGTCTCCTAGGTATTAACTATCTCCGTACCAAATTTCATCAAAATCGGTTCAGCCGTTTTACCGTGAAAGCTTGCCAAACAAACTAAGTTCTCCTCCCGCCGTGGGTGGGGCGGGTAGTGTCGTACTCTTACTGACTAAAACCTATCCATGTTCCTTCCTCAGCCCTTTGTATTCTGGGGGCGCTGTAACTTTTTCGAACATCCCGCAGCCCCGGCAGGCTATGGCCCTGTGGGGAGGGCCCCGTCACTACTGCTGACATCTCTTTGAGGCCCCGTAGATTAGAGTCCCCTGAACCGATTAAGACGAAATTTGGTATAGACATAGATTGAAGCCTGGGGAGGAGGTAGTTCCTGTCTGAATGCAAGCAAAACCGCGTTTAACAGTGTATATACGAGTGAGCAAAGCAGCATTGTGCAGCAGTGGTGTTGCAACTTCGTGAGACTATCGGCGCCTTGACCGAAATGCTTGCACATTGTGGTGCCGATTCTGACTGAACGGGTGTATAGATAGTACTATATATTTGCACTAACTATAAATAAAAAATGACAGAGTTTCATACAAACTTTACCCCACTTTTTCACGCCCTTAGGGGTAGAATTTCGGAAAATCCTTTCTTATCGAATGCCTACGTCATACAAAGAACACATCCTCCAAGTTTCAGGTGTCTACGATCAGCGGTTTAGGCTGTGCGTTCGTCTGTCAGTCGTTCGGACAAAGCATTTTATATGTATAGATGAAATTGAGTATTTCACTGTATCTTTAGGGTTCCGTACCAAAAATTGTAAAAGGAACCGGTTTCAATTTGTCTATCTGTCCGTCTGTCACAGATGATTTATTTCAGGAACTACTAATGCTATCGACTTGACATTTGGAACAATTATAAATAATGTTTGTCCATGCGTATTGAGAATGAAAAAGTAAAAAATAATATTGCTTTCATGGAAAAAGTGGGGGGAAGTGAACTCCTGAAGCCTCTTTTAGCTATTAAACTGTTTTGTCCTTATCTGTCAAGTTAAAATGAAGTTTGACAGAAACAGTTCGATACCTAAAAGAGGCTTTTAAGACAAAAGGTGTCATTATGAATAAAGCTGCTTTCAGACTACGCTATAATACATAGTACAATACAGTGTGAACGTGTCCATAACAATGTATGGTGAGCGATATTGCTATGAGCTATATTATACACTAGCTTCTGCCCGCGACTTCGTCTGCGTGGAATAGTAGTACTCCGCTCATATTGGTTTTAGCATGATGATATATAGCCTATAGCCTTCCTCAATAAATGGACTATCTAACACTGAAAGAATTTTTCAAATCGTACCAGTAGTTCCTGAGATTAGCGCGTTCAAACAAACAAACTCTTCAGCTTTATTATATTAGTATAGATATATACTATATGCTATTATATGATAGCGTAGTCTGAAAGCAGCTTTAGAGGGGTCAGGTTTAACTTAAACAATATTTAATTAAAAGTTGTACGTGTGACGTTACAATATTGCGGAAGCTTGGTGTTTATTCAAAAGGCTCCGAGGAACTTACGTCAATGATTGTGTACTTAATATATATCAATATTTATCTATGTGTATATACTCGTTTGACTCTATCCGGTACATAGCCTTAAATAGAAGTAAATAGGTGCGTTACTAACTATAGCCGGTACCACTAGATTTTATGAAAAATGTAAACAAAGTCGTAACCTATTTTGTTCTAATTCTGCCACAGAAATTAACAAAATGGCGTAAGGATGGCGCATTTATGTCAATTTCATGTTCTAAACATCATCATTCATCTTTTAATGCCATTTTGTTTATCTATGTGGGAAAATTAGAACAAAATAGGTTAGGATTTTGTTTATATTTTTTGTGAAATCAATTGGCACAGACAAACCAGTTGTTGTTTTGTTGGAGTCTACAGAGAGTTGTCGATAATTACTATACATATAGATTTCATCCGAATCCTATGAAAAGAAATAAAGAATGAAAATTCATATATATCTGGATACGGGAAATAGACAATTAGTCCCCAAGAAAGAAAGACAGACATCTTAAAATAATAATCAAAATTAGTTCATCCATTCAGGAGGTGATGTTACAGACAGACACATTAATACAGACTTAAATAAAATACCTCTTTCCGTGGGAGTAAAAATAATGCACAATTTTACAGGTAATAACTTCATGCAAATTGTATGAAGTAAATTAATCATACATGCACACTCAGTTCCCACGTAAATATTATCGTAATTAAGCGTATGATGAACATGTATGACTACAGTAAAATAAGGCTGTGTATGCATTAGAAGACAAAATTCAAAATTATTGTTCATGGGAAAAAAATTGTGCTCGAAAAATAATTCCCATTCTCAATAATTCCTAAAGTCTTGTATATTTTTGGAGTGTTTAAAAGCGTACTTGTGAAAACTACCACTATACCTATTGTACTGCTGTCAAGTTGCGTTGCTTGCATGGTATGGGTGGGGTTATTACACGCATGTTACACAACACACATTTGTCCCTTATTTCACTTCTATTACAATCAGGGCCGTTAAGTTATTTGATATTTTAAACACACTTAACCACCAAATTAAAGTTTTTCAAGAATTCAAAACATATTTTTCTAAGTTATTGCTGTTTCAAATTTTATTCTTCAAGTTTTCTCGTAAAAATCGCGCGTCTCTTAGTCTGAGTCCAGCCTAAGTGAAGGCAATCTGCAGCCAGTCACCGTGTACGATCAATGCCATCGACATTTATGAGTAAAAAAGAAGTAACACGACAATATTTTAGTACTGTGTTAATGTAAAACCGTAGATCGTCATCTCATTGTTCAGTTTATTTCTAGATATATCAGCTTCGCATAAATTGTATCTATTTTAGTGATAATGATAAGATATAAATAATATCGGTATCAAATTTTTATCATTGCCATTGTGGCACTATGTTCTGCCCACATCATCAGTGCAGTATCTTCTGAGTAAAAATTATTCTAAGTTAAAAAAATGCAGTTGATTTGAGAATCTCCTCATTATTTAATAGTCTCTTTAAAAAAATGATGTTGCGACTGTCTGTCTATATGGTCAGGTATATGGTCAGGTATATGGTCAGGTATATGGTCAGGTATATGGTCTTCAAACCAAATACGTTTTACATGTTATTTATTTATAATATTAGTGTAAGTAGCACAGTGATTTAGCAAATAAACATTTCGTGTCGTATGTATGACAATTAGAACCAAATGACGTATCCTTTAAAGCACAGCCGTCTTTAGGCAGTTTGCGGCAAGCGCATCTTCAAGATTTTTAGATGTTTTAATTCCATTACAACTTTTGTTAATATCTTATATTTTTAATAACTTTTGATTTTTAATATATTTTCCCATTCCCAGGAGCTGGTCCTCCGCCCCGGCTCGATGACGTTCGAGTGGTGGGCGCGCCCTCCCGTCAGGCCGTTTGTCCAAGTATACGTGTACAACGTCACTAACGCCGACGAGTTCCTTAATAACGGGTCTAAACCCGTGCTGGACGAGTTGGGCCCGTACGTTTACTCGTAAGTATGCATTTCCTTTTTTCCTAGAGTTGGGAAAAAATACTTATGATGGGAATTTTCACATTAGTGGGAATGACGAAATAATGTGTGGAGGCACACACACATTAATATTTTTTAAAGGGAATGTGGTGTTCTAGTAATACGATTCCCATTCACATAAAAATATTTTCCCATTCCCAATAAACTATTCCCAGTCTTAATAAAATTATTACTAAATCGACCTCGTTAGCTTAAGCGGAAAGCAGTCATTATATTGCGAAATATAAATAAATTAGCCGATATCAATTTAAGCCTGGCTTCCTTCCAAACTGGTTTGTAACGATTACGATAATACTAATTAAAATGAGCACTAGATTATTATATAGACCACTGCACTCCAAAAATTAGTCTTAAAATCTTAAAGTGAAATTTTTCTCCATATAAATTCATCCCTTTTTCCTTCACAGTGAAGAATGGGAGAAAGTGAACATTACTGATAACGAGAATGGGACCCTGTCCTTCCACTACAAGAGGACTTATACCTTCCAGCCGGAGCTGAGCAAGGGGCTGGACGATGATGCTGTGGTGGTACCCAACATACCCATGCTGGTGAGTACATACTTACTAAGTATTCCGTAAAAGAAAGAAAGGAAAAAACCTGTGCGTCTCGTGACACGCGACACGCGAAGTGACACGCGAAGTGACACGCGAAGTGATCATCATCATCAGCCTATGTATTGTCCCACTGCTGGGCACAAGCCTCTTCTCATACAGAGAAGGCATAAGCATTGATCACCACGCTTGCTCAAGGTGGATTGGCGGTTTCAGATTTTTAGTCCAGTTCCTCACGATGTTTTCTTGTGTGATGTGAACTTTTAAGAACCTTTTAATTAAATAGTTCTTAAAAGGTACCTACTTAAAAGGGTAGATTCACATTTAAAGTGAATTATATTTAAAGCAAGACAAGCACTTTCCTTCCGTCTTGACATCCATTTTAGGTTAAAAAAGAACAAAAGCGGATACATTTTAAATTGTTGATACGTACCGAATTCTGTCTGTGAGGTCGACTGGTTTGTTTGAGGAAATGTACAGGCGTACAAGATTCTTTTGTCACTTGTATACTTAATGCTCGCGCCTTCTCTGTATGAGAAGAGGCCTGTGCCTAGCAGTGGGACAATAAATAGGCCGATGATGATATTACTTGATTTAGATTGGAAAAAAGGCTAGATAATAATAATTTCTTAAAGATCAATTATTCCTCGCAAAAACACGACGATCTTCTCGAATCTTCATTTTAACTACAACTGTAAGGAAAACCTGTCACCTTTGTTAAGTGCCGCATGATGATAACAATTTGCTACATAATTAACTATAAGTTAAGGTTAAAACATATTTACTGTACGCTACAATATTGTGGAACATCTATTTCCACTGGGGCAAGACCGACTCGTAAGCCGTGATGGAAAAAAGCATGACGACCGAACCGAACTCTAAGGTTGACTGGTAGAGAATGCCTTGTGGCATTACGTCCGCCTATGTATCATGTCTGTACATAAAATTTCAATAAATAACGAGTATTTAATTAGTATAGTATAAACCCCCACACAACAAAAATGCCTTACATAATTTTCGGAAAAGAGCTGATACTCTTACACTGCTGGACCGATATTAACCAAACATAGCTTAGAACCACCGCAAGGAAACTGGCTTTCAAATGAAAAAAATCGCAGCGAAATCGGTCCATCCGTTTGAGGGCTACGATGCCACATACAGACATCGGCGTCAAACTTATAACACCCTCTTTTTTCGTCGGGGGTTAAAAAAGCAAGTAATCAGTATGTGCAAATCATGACCTTTCACGTGATACCCCACATAACCTAGTAACTATACTTTGAAATTTTAAACCCCCACTTCCCCCACTTTTTTCGGAAGTCGGTGGCAAAATACTAACACCAGTAACTTAGAGACACCGACTTCTAGAGCGATGTATTGGTCTACTAGCGCTTAAATAAAACTTATTTTTCTCTTTTCAGTATTTTTGGAAGTCGGTTGTATTTTTTTTATAATAAGTTTATTTCATGGCGTGGCGTAACACCAATATATTACAAACACTTAACTAGCTGCAATTAAGAAATATTAAAAATAATCATCATTAACTTTTATTTTTGCAAAGTCAGTGAATTTAAACGTGTTATTTAAACTAATGTTCTATAATTAAACAGCTTTGCTAATAGTATTTATAAGTGTTTTACATGAAACATTATGAGGGAAATAATGTGATGAAAACAGATCGCGATGTACACTCGGGGCCAGTAATTTCGGGTCAGTTTGACAATATGACCCACATTATTGCTCGTATGTGTAAAGATTCTGCAACTTACACGAACTAATTTCTTGATATTATTTACGGAAATCGATGAATCTAATGGTGGATTAAAAATATTTTCCATGCGTAAATTGAAGTTCTAACACTTAGCACAGCAACCAAATCTTTCAACCACTGTGCTATAAGCATCAAAACCTTCTGCCGGTGCTGCGGGATGTTCGAAAGAGATACCGCGCCCCCGGAATACAAAGGGCTGAGGAAGGAACATGGATGGGTTTTAATCAGTAGGAGTCGTAATTATGATGATTTCCCATCCGAAAAAAAGGCGAACAGGAGCCTAGGTACAAAGCACGGACGATGTGACGCGTTAGGTCGGGACCCATGGACGGGTTCAACCCACTACAAAGCTAGTTAAAGTCAAAAGTTTAAGTCCTTCTGTCCTAAACAGTCAGGCGTTTTTACTGCCTCTCGTTCCAAGGCTTGCTTAGCATATTTTGCGTAACTCAACCAGCAGTTGCTGATTAGGTCATCGAAGTGAAGCAACGCGTCGCGGCCGCGAATTAGAAGGTGACGGCGGGTACTTAGTTTAGTTAGTTAGTTTATCTCAAGTACTAAACCGAATCATTCAAGATTTTGCCGCACGCTAACTATTTAAAGATTCGATTCCCAGCTCGCGTAAAACGTTAGATAATAATGTTCATATCCGTAATTGCATTGTTTATACACAGCGTCTGTCACCCAGTTTCTGAGATAGCGTTAGAAAAACCGAATACACGCTAACACGTAATCGTTGCAGACGCGAACATAGAAATCGTCGCGGTCTAAATGCTGAATAATGTAATTTCACACCTCTTACAGCCGATGAGGTGGGCAGATAGAAAGACTTACCGTCTTACTATTAATTCCAATCAATTTTTAATCGAATTTCGAACTACATATGTATATCTCCAAACTAAATTTAAAAGAAAAATAATGAAAGAAAAGAGAATACGTTTATTTGCGCCAAAAATGTGCCGCATAACATATAAAGGAAAAAAAACTAAACAAAAATAGTAATATGAGGAATATATGCAACACATCAGCGCAAAACGGCCATCACTCAGCATAATGCTGTGACTCATGCACAGAACAGAGTCACAGCGCTGGTTTTCAGTAATAGCCGGCGTAGACATGATGACAAATTTCATCTAAATCGGTTCAGCCGTTATAACCTCATGGGGTGACAAAGCTGCAGAATTGTTCGAAAGAGTTATCGTCTAAGGAACACAATGGGCGAAGAGGAACATGGATAGGTTTTAGTCAGTAAGTAACCGTCTTACTTATAAAGTACGATTAATATTTAATCTGTAGCTTAGCAACGGATTAGAAATCATCTAACTCATAAATGCTGTTAAGCGTTAATTCGAACTTCAGTTAGTAGCTTAATCCTGGATTATGACGTTAAGTAAGGATTAGGTGAGAAACGGTTAAACTTCAGATTACAGGATTTTTATAAGTAAGACGGTAAAAGATAAATTGCTGGTTTTAACTCTGAAAGTTTTTAAAGCTGTTTTAAAGAAAACTAGCTTTCCGCCAGCGGTTTCGCCCGCGTGGGCTATACGAGTACAAATAAAAAATGACAGAGTTTCATACAAACTTTGCCCCCCTTTTTCACCCCCTTAGGGGCAGAATTTTGGAAAATCCTTTATTATCGGATGCCTGTGTCATACAAAGAACACACCCTCCAAGTTTCAGGTCTCTACGATCAGCGGTTTAGGCTGTGCGTTGATCCGTCAGTCATTCAGGACAAAGCGTTTTATGCATTGTCAAACATCATTTGTCACAGAATTTAGATACAAGCAGAAGAACATGATAATTAAAAGGCATTTTTTGATTAATTACTTCTAGATTTTGGTGAAAAAAATACACTTTTCTAAAGGTTTTTGCTGTCTATCCAGTCCATCTAAAAGAGAGAGAGTCATATTACTTTATACTTTTACGTCTAATCTCATAATCAACGAAATATTAATACTTTTTATGATATTCAGAATTTTTGAATACCAAAAACAGTAAATTCTACGCAAACTGTTAAGCGTTTTACGAATGCGTAACTTAATAAATATTCTATGCATCTGACTGCATCTGTGACTTACGCATCCGAAAGCAAATACCAGCAAGCACAGATGATGGCCACTAATTGACGAGTTAGCACAAAAATGCACTCGCCACTGATTTACGAGTAAATTCTATTGGTGGCCAATCAGAGCGTGGCGCCCGCTCGGACCGAGACGGCTCAATGAATGTTTTCAACCATTAGTCTTCAAGTACGTTTTTGGTTTTTGCTTGAAGCACTAGCAAGCGACTGCCTTGATGGTCTAGCGGTAAACATGACTGCCGAAATTGCTTTGTGGGATTTAAAACAATCTAAAAAGTAGCCCAGGGTCAGGTGGTTGGTGGTGTAAGACCCTGACCCGTTAAGCCTTCGTCCAAGGCTGATGATAATGTTAAACCAAACAAGATGCGAACGACAAAAACCAGCCATAAAGGTGCAGTAATTTATGCTGTGCGCACAGACAAACTTACTGACGAATACCTGTATAGGCACTGCCGCAATCTAGCCTAAACAACAAAGAATCTAACACTTTTTAATTAAATCCGAGTATGCGGTAGTTTTAATGCTTCTTGTACTCGTAATAATGGCGGACGATGGCGCACCATAAGCCAACAATATGACTAGTGATGTGGCCCACTTTCACTTACGCGGCCCACTGAGACGGTGACTGGCTTCGTAATAGAGGTAGGCAGAGTTATACTGATTACTATAAGAAATTACTGTGTAGTATAATAAAATCGTACATATATATATAAAGGAGTTTTATGACATACTAAATGACCCGGTGAACTTCGTATCACCTACATGTATCTTAACTTCGTCTCCACCTTTTAAACCTTCCCTGGACTACGACAAACATTTCAAAACCAAAATCAGCTACATCGGCCCAGCCGTTCTCGAGTTTTAGCGAGACTAACGAACAGAAATTCATTTTTATAATATAGATATAGAAGATAAGATTAGAAAACTGGATAAAAATCCGTCTTGAGCGCACGTGGTGATCAATGCTCATGCCTTCTCTGTGTGAGAAGAGGCCTGTGCCCAAACGTGGGATAGTAAATAGGCTCGTGATGATCATAAAGTCAAAGAAGTATAAAATCAAATCTATTCTATGCCTGCAGCTGATCAAGAGGTCCTAAATTTTACAAGAAGTTTTACAAGAAGTCAAAATTCGGCCCTTGAGCATAACATCAATCCTATTTTTCGAAGGTTTAAAGAGAAACCTGGGTGCCTCCATTTTTTTTTCATTTTTAGCACAAAAGCAGACTTCGGGCTATGACTGGAAAATTCTTCACAGAAAATTCCTAAAAACACTTGACTAAAACCCAAGTTCACCTACAAGTTATCGGTCCGATTAACTTAAAACAGCTGTTTACCATAAATTCACTTCAAACAAACTACAAACTTCCAACTTTCGATGGGTAACGTATTATTTGAGATTTTTATCCCTGAAATGGTCGATTACCAAACCAGGGTTGAACTAGAAGTGGGTAACATGAAAATTCCAGCTTACTGGTTAAAAACCCGATTACGAAACCATCAGTTGTTGAACTTGGCCCTAAGCAAAGCTTAAAGCTATAAGATGAAGTATTAAGTACATACAAATTTCTATCTCTACTGATTCTTTATAGAAATTTAGTCGTAAACATTCCTTCTGGCACAACATGAGAGCTAAATCAATTATATCTAGAAATATTACACCATACTTTAATATCCAGTGTAATTTCAACTCTATTCCTTAAATCTTAAAGTTGATTTTCTCATTAACAGATTTGACTCATAGAAATGAATGTCTAAAGAAATCTGTCTTAGTTATTATCGACTTTGTTTCTTTAAAGATTAGGTGCTTTTTATCATGTCATGGTGATTCAATTGAGTTGAATGTCCGGTCATGTATATACATATGATTGCATATTCCATTATGTGTGTTTGTATTAGATCGTGATCGGCGAGTGAGGACGTGGCTTGTCATTCTAAGTGTGCTGCATAACTAAGGGTTTAGCCGTTTTGTGCTATGACTAAGTCTGATGAATATCTCATGGTTGGCTTAAGGTTAAAATACTTGGATAGGCTTGGATTTTTAATTTAACGGGGAAGCTTCTCGTCAAATCACAAATTACGTTTAAAATAAAGTTTTTTCCTATAGGCTATATTTAAAATGTGTTTGCGACATCAAGACTTATTATTTATAACCGTTGACGTAACAAAACCAAAGACAATTATATTTTTCCGAAACCAGGCCATACTATGAGCAGCTCTTAGATTATGTCATAGTATGACAGCTGTCAGAATGACAGATGTCATATTGTTTAAAAAGAAGCTATTATTTTGTTGTGTACTGTATAATAAATCTATTGCGATAATATATATGCTTTTGTAGTATTAAAAAAACGGAAATTCATATATAGGAGTTCCGTCCTTTGAATTTATTACAAATAAGTGAAATAACGGTAAAATAAAAAATCTTTTTATTGTCTGCTGTTCATCAAAAAGTCCTACAATCGATTCGGAAAAATTTGCCTACGTCATTCATCGGTAATTCTCAGTTGAATCCCTGAGTAAGGATTCAAGAAATCCTATGTATTGTAAAAGGCAACTTATATAACTGCAATATTTAGGTATAGTATAGGTAAACCTCTGCCCAGCCCTTCGAAAAAAACAAGCGTGATGTTATCTAAACAATAATCCTCTCGTCTACTTAATAAATTTTAGAGTAGGTACACACACACACACTCACATACAAACACACCACACGCACATAAAAAACACACCACACACATATACAAACACACCTCATACACACCACACACACACACACACACACATGCACACTCAAAGAATGTTAATTGTTCTAGTGTAGATTTAAGTTTTAGAATTAATATTTTGTGAACGGATCGCAGAGCCTAGGTTCTACAACACAGGTAATCCTAGTGTAGGATCTAGGGCCCCAACCAACAATGTAAAAATAGTTTCTAGCAATAAACAATAGCAATAAACAATATGTACTTAGCCACGAGCCCCACAATGCAGAAACGTGTAGCATTATCGGTTATATGCATTGTGCAGTCACACGGAATAAAATCATTGTAATGGAACATAACAGTTAAGTTTAACTGTTAGCGCATGGTTAACTATGTATTAGTTTAACCAAGGTTTTCATTACGAGAGATTGTTCATTTCTTATTTGTTATCATTCGCATTAATCTTGTAATAAAATTGTTGTTTTAATTTGCAAAAGTCGACTCTCTGTATGCGTTTTGACACGTTCTTAAGAGTAAATTGCTGCAGTGATTTTGATAAAATTGCAGTCTTAAAGTATCTTGATACTATTAAAAGGATAATACTTTTTATTTTAGTCATCAATCAATAACTTATGTAGAAGAGTTTTAAGCTATCATCATTAAATGTCAAAATTGTAGCTTATTGTTTATGTAGATGACATTATCGTAACTAGTACAAGAGTTTGCGAACGTGTTATCAAGTTGTTTAATAAAATGCGTAAACTCATTTCATCCCGTGACTTTGTCCGCGTTATATGTATACTCAGAAATATTAGATAGCTTTCAATTTGTAACATTTTTTTAACGTTTTAAATAGTGCCAATGAATTATTAAAGTCTAAATACAATAAAACATGTGAAATGTATGTATAATTGCCAAAGAAACCTCCTCCAGTACTAGCCCACATGTGCTAAAAGCGTATCGGCCATAGAATTAGATAGAAAAGTGTCAATTTATCGAAGTCGGTCAACCGCGGACACATATCGTTGAGTTTCACCTTTCCATGAATATGTTACACTTTTTCTTGACCTAGATTGGTGATAGCAGTTTTAGGGCGCCAGGTTTAGGAAGGCGCCGTAAAAGAATGAAATCTTTTTAAATAGGGCGCTGTAAAATACTCAGATTTCGCTCGGACAACAGCATAACAAGTCGCTATTGTTTACAATTTATTTCTATTAAGTTTGGTTCTTTGTTTAGATATAGAGAAAAAACTAGTAATCTTATATCAATAGAAGCATTTTACATAGGCGTTGACTTGGGAGTTTTTTTGGGCGCCAAAAAATTCCAATACTTTTAGCAAAAAAAAGTATCATAATCCGTTCGCACATTCAATTCAATCGCAGATTGAAAAAAAACGTCTAAAAACCTAAAAATACTTTGTTAAATATTAATAGCTATAATAAGTTATAAAAATCGGAACTGATCACGAATCAGCTGATCTTCGATATTAGTCATGAATAAAACCGATGTTTCTTATATGGTGTGGTCATTAACCTAAAAGCCATGTGACTCCTACGATATTTCGCGTAACAGTAAATTATTTGCGGACCGTTTTTACCGTTAACGAATAAACATAGCTTTGATCATAGATTTGAAATGGTTACTAAGTTATTTTAACTTTAAGTATTACTAGATACCACGCCAGCGGCTTCGCCGGCGTGGGCTATTTAAATTAAAAATGACAGTTTCATTCCAACTTTGCCCCCTTTTTCTCCCCCTTAGTGGTAGAATTTCGGAAAATCCTTTCTTATCGAATGCCTACGTCATACAAAGAACACATCCTCCAAGTTTCAGGTCTCTATGATCACCGGTTTAGGCTGTGCGTTGATCCGTCAGTCATTCAGGACAAAGCATTTTAGCCTAGCCTTTTCCCAACTATGTTGGCGTCGGCTTGCAGTCTAAACCGGATGCAGCTGAGTACCAGTGTTTTACATGGAGCGACTGCCTATCTGACCTCCACAACCCAGTTACCGGGTAAAACGGTACCCCTTAGCAAGACTAGTTGTCAGAGTTTCTGGCTTCTAACTACCCATAACGACTGTCAAAGATGTACAAATGACAACCGGGACCAACAGCTTAACGTGCTTTCCGAGGCACGGAGGAGTCTCGCTATGACATATTCACCAATCTAAGATGCGACCGCGTGCAGCTTAGCCTTTGATCAGTCGACCTGTGCGGCTGTTACTTAGCCACGAGCTCCTCTCCATAGAAAACTTTATCCTGATCGTTTCCACCGTTTTATTTTTGACAGATTCATATTACACTGTGTGCCAAATTATACTAGGCAGTCGTTAAGATTAATTTACATGTACCGCACGTTTTATATGTTGACACATACGTACGTAATCTGATGACGTCAGCAATTTTATATCTAACCACGTGAATATAATAAAGTTATATAAGTTCTAGTAAGAAATAATTGCTGAGTTAAGTTTGCAATAGGTACTAATAAAAATGCGAAAGTAACATTGTGTTTTTGTTACGCTTTCACGGTGAAACGGCTGAACCGATTGACGTGAAATTTTGTATAGAGATAAATTGAAGGTTGGGGTTAGTTAGG
The DNA here is from genome assembly GCA_963891755.1 of Pyrrhia umbra. NCBI lineage: Eukaryota > Metazoa > Arthropoda > Insecta > Lepidoptera > Noctuidae > Pyrrhia > Pyrrhia umbra. The sequence goes on from OY982945.1 coordinate 6,655,837, forward strand.
GGTAGTTTTTTCAGAAAGCGAGCGCAACCGCGGGATTGTAGTAGCTTATTGGTTTAGACATAGTATAAAGAGCACACAGTAGGCTATCTGTGGCCCAATCCGCGATGTAATTGCCTACCGTACTTGTCTGTCTCAGGGTTGTCACTTTTAGCTAAATTTTAATTCAGTGCCTAGAAACACAACAAACCGACGGGGCGGTGTGGGCGCGACATTCCGTGCTTCATCGGATTCGTGTGTCGCCAAAACGCTAATAAATGTTTATAGACTAAGAGCTTGTGTATAATAATATTCTTAGCATATACTAGTCAATTGCTTTTATTATTTTAATAGGCATAATTTATTATTCTTACACATTAAGGACAATATATATTTTCTATTAAATAAACATAAAATAATACAAACACATCTATTGAATTAGTAATTTTCTAGCATTGTTTTTGATTATGTCTTCTGGATAGAAATGGGCTTCACAAACAACATGCTTGGGTTGAGAGTTATTTATCAAATCCTCGCGGTCAATATTAAGCGCAGCCATTGAAGGCATCTGAAATACAAAGCACATTTAATATACATTAGGTATCTATCGTAAAAAGTGGAATAAAGTGACTAAAATCTCATATAAAAAACATAATTCCTAAACTAAAGCCCGTCTCTTAGACTATAATCATTTTTTGTTCTGTTGTTATGAACGGTTGCGATTCGAATTTTGCTCTATTTGTCTGATTCACAATTCGTCAATTATTTTAAATTACGATTTTATAATTGTAAGTAGGTGCTTAGTTACTATACCTGCCTACAATATTGAGAAATCGGCATGACGAAACGTAAACAAAGCAATAGCGGCATATCAATTTTATTAAAAGATCAAAAGTACCTAATACATTCTAGTGGGACAGTAGGCCTGCCTACTTTGTCTGTCTAACAACAACAAAAATAAGTAGATATCTCATCACCAAGTTAAAATTAAATGCTAGAATAAGTGACTTGCTTACCTTTCTTGTTTAGTAGGTAATCAGAACAGAGATAAATCTGGAATCGATGAATTATTTAGACACCTAAACATACAGCAATAAGTTCTCCTGCGATTATCACACATTTTTCATTTATTTAGCGGTGCCGAAAAGCCGTGACGCGTGAACTTTGTGCGGTGTTAGCCCCGACTAGCGCACTGAGAAACGGGTCGAGATTTTGTCTGAGTGTGCGTGCGGCGACGCATAGATACTATGGCGCACACATACAAGCCGCGCGCGGTTCATTTGTATGAAGATAACATACTTTGTCCTTTTTATACTATGGTTTAGATCAGCGGTCGGCAACCTTTTGGTAAGCAAGGGCCACAAGGTAGCAAAATAAACTATAGGCGGGCCGCACTTGTGATATTACCCTAGATTCTACCTGATATACCTACGTATAATTTCTCATAGAAAAACCGGTCAAGTGCGAGTCGGGTCACGCGCACTAGGGTTCCGTAGTAGGTCTTAGTTAGACGAGTATAACTCTGTAACCGGTTACCAGAGGCGTAAAACACAAAACAGTAATGATTGGAGACACCGGTTTTAGAACGATGTATTAGTTATTTTTCAATTTGTAGTGTATTTTTAAGTCGGTTTTATTTTTGCAAAACAGTATTTTTTTAGCGAGCGAAGCGAGCGCGATTTTTTTGTAGGATGTAATTTTTTTGTTGTTTTTTTTTTGTTGCATCATAATGTTGAGTAAAAAACTCAAAAATGTGGCAAAAACTAAATTTTAAATAAAATAAAAACAGTTGAAGGCGCGAGCGAAGCGGGAGTGCTTTTTTTGTAGGATCACAATAAAAAAAATACTTTTGAGTTGTTTGTTGCACGATAATACACTTCTCATCAAAAAAATCGAAACACCTCGCAGTTTATGATTTGATAAGGATTATCAGAAAAATGTGTATATTTAGGAATAAATGTAAAATGTCATTTAATAGTGAGTAGTATGAGGTTTTTAAATCCTAATGTTATTGTTCTAAATTCAAATTAAGTCTTCATAGATTTCGTATTTTGTATAATGAGTAATTTTTACCCTGTATGGAATATGAAGGAAATGGGTAAAACAACACGCGTAAATGAAAAAAAAAATTAAGAAACGTTTATTTAATAACTTGTATTCCCTCCGCGAGCTCTTATTACTGCTTCCATACGGTTCTTCATCGATCGGATGAGAGTCACGATCACATGTTGTGGTATATTATCCCATTCCTCTTGGATTGCGTTTTGCAGCTGGCTAAGTGTTTCTGGGGCTGGATCTCTTGCTCGAATTCGTCTCTTTAATTCATCCCATAGATGTTCAATGGGATTCATGTCTGGGCTTCTTGCTGGCCATACCATAATGGAGATACCGACTTCGGTAAGATAATCTCGTACGACGCCCGCGGTGTGAGCTCTAGCATTGTCGTGCATGAATATGAAGTCGTTGCCAATAAAATGTGCATAGGGCATCACATGAGGTTCAAGACACTGTTCGATGTACCGATGAGAGTTTAGTGCAGGCAGCCGTGGCCCAGACACAAAGGCAAGTTCTGTCTTACCGTCGGCGCTGATTCCTCCCCAAACAGTCCACGAACCGCCACCATAGCTGACCTTTTCTTCAATGCAGCATTGTGCAAAGCGTTCTCCATCTCTTCTGTAGACCTTGTTCCTTCCGTCGTTACCATACAGCATAATTTTACACTCATCAGAAAACAGTACTTTGCTCCACTGAAGGTATGACCAAGTTAGGTGCTCGCGTGCAAAGTTAAGGCGCGCTCTTCGATGGTCTGCAGTTAATTTCGGCCCATTCGCTGGCTTATGCGGTGCCAATCCGCGTTCCTTCAACCTTCTTCTTATTGTAGAGTCACTTACAGCTACTCTTCGTACAACGCGAAGCTGCTGCTGCAGTTGAAAAGCGTTAAGGCGTCGATTTCGTAAAGAAGTTGTTACAATAAATCGATCATCTCGCTCAGAAGTGACCCGATTCCTGCCAGATCCTGAACGGCGCGTGAACGAACCAGTCTCCCGATAGCGTTTGTAGACTCTATGAACAGATGATAAGCTTAGATGCAATCTTGCAGCCACAACACGCTGACTAAGTCCAGAATCCAGCAATGCCACCACTTGGGCGGCTTCTGCGGGCGAAGTATCCATATGTTTTAGAAAAAAAAGTTTTTTCAGACGTCCCAAAGTCACAGTAAATGAAATAAGAAACAAAAAGTTTAAAGACAAGCGCTAATTTTTAGTTTTTAAACGAGAAACGTACTCCAACCCTAAATACACATTTGTCTCAAAACAGTGATTAATTTCATTTTAGGATAAACAAATGAAATTCTAATTTCGAATTTTGATTTTTTTCTTCTTACTGTAATGACCAAACTGCCAGCTACACAATAATGTTTTTTTTTTCATGGAATTAATTCTCTTTTGTAAAAAATTAGGACAAAAACAATAAAAACGAAAGTGTTTCGATTTTTTTGATGAGAAGTGTAGTTGGAGTAAAGAACTCAAAATTGTAGCAAAAACTAAATAAGATTAGTTGAAGGCGCGAGCGTAGCGAGCGCGTTTTTTTTTAGGATCACAATAATTAGGCTGATATGATAGGATGATCAAATTTAAAAAAAAAATTGAACCTCGCCACCCCTCGCAGCCTGCCGCCCCGGGCCATGGCCCCCTTGGCCCTATGGTAAATACGCCCCTGCCGGTTATGCCTACTAAGCCGTGATAATTTTCCTTGTTAGTGGATTACATGTGCTGCGTTTGTGATTTTTTTCACATTTCTAGCCATTGAAAAGTTAGAGGGAGGGGGGGGTGCTCGTATCGAACAAAAATTAGCATTTAAAAACTAGATATTTCGCAAATGGCCCACTTAACCGAAAAATAGTCTTAACACATCCATTATATTTTCGTAAATATAACATACGAAGGGATACGCGAAAAAAAAATCATTCACACCTTTCGTGTTTGGGAGCTTAAAAAAATATTTGCCGTGCTCGACACGCACTTGGCCGGTTTTTTTTACCTTGAAGCCATACATCCAGCGTATTTCATTAATTCATGAGTCGGTGGCAAAATACTAACAACAGTAGCTTAGAGACACTGACTAACGTTAAATGAAAGTAATTTTACTCTTTTTAGTACTTTTTATTTTGGTAAAAACTTTTTTACCATACATTCGCGGGCCGCAAGTCAGACGTGCGCGGGCCGCATGCGGCCCGCGGGCCGCGGGTTGCCGACCGCTGGTTTAGATTATTCAGTATGTAAAGATTATTTAACCGACTTCTAAAAGGAGGAGATTCTCAATTCGATTTGTATTTTTAATATATCCATTAAAAAAATGTATGTATAAAAAAAAAAAATTGATATGTATGCACACCGATTACGCTGAGATTTATGATCCGATTTACGTGATTCTTCTTTAGTTTGATGCGGAATAGTTGCCATTTAGTCCTATAAAAATTAAACATAGTTTGGCCCAGTAGTTTTCATCTTATGACAATTTTTTTCATTTTTCTTTGCGTGGATGATGTAATTTTTTTAACTTAACAGTTACATAAGACTAATTAACCTTCAAGTTCATAGTTAGCTCGGCACACATGACAGTCAAGGTTCCGCATACAGGAAGATCGGTGAAACCCGGCGACCTCACTGCATCTACGCTTTTGGGGTTCCGTTACGAGATTGGAATATTAAAACGGTTGGGAAATTTTGATGGCAATGATAAAATTCTAGCAAGGCATATTTGTTTCATTATTAGTCTGTTATATTTTCCCACTGCTGGGCAAAAGACCCTTCATGCAGAGAAAATAAGTTGATTTTTGATTTAAGACTTATCTATACTCCATTTACAATAAGATTAGACATTTAAACGCACCCCATTTACTGTTCGTTCAAACGATTTTGAGCTCTATTGCTGAGGTGATAAAACAAAAAACAGATGCAGAATACATTTGGTATTGTAAACATTATTTTGCTTTCAACACCATCCTTATCTATAATAGAACTCAAAATCGTTTGAACGAACGGTAAAAATGTCTAATCTTATTGTAAATGGAGTATAGGTATATATAAAACAAAGTCGGGTTTGTTCCAACACTTATAACTCGAGAACGGCTGCACCGATTTTCATGGTTTTTAATTTGTTGTATTTGTCTCCGTCCGGAATACCATAATAACTATTAAAATAGAAAAATAACGGGGAAAAACACGATGGGGCGGTACGAAGTTCGCGGGGCCGGCTTGTTTATCATAAATACCAAAGTTAAAAATTTTAGACTACATGAATATATTAATCACACTTTCACACAAAAATTACTAAACCAATTTGGGCGAAATTTGGCAAATGACGATGGCAAATAAAGATATAGGTAGGTACCATGTTCTGAATAAGAATCTCAGAGCCAATTCTGAAGTCCACGTAGACAAGGCCGCGGGCAGACTAATACTATAAACCCGATGTGAGAATGTGAATGGTTGGATGTTTTTTACGCCTTCACGCAAAAAACACTCAACGAATTTAGATGAAAACTTAGCACACAGATAGATTACGCAATAGGACTTTTATTTCCAATCTACGATTCAAACGGGAGGCGGGCGACGCCACGAAATACAGCTAGTTACAATTATTTTTTTATATTTGATCACAAAGAATACCGCAGATCTAAAAATAGTCAACTTATTTACATATTAAACGTTTTATGGTAAAAAATAACTATCAAAGAGAAATAAATCATCGGATTACTTATTAAGAGTTATTAAAGCAATGTGTTATTATTATATTAAAGTTATTTCACAGAATACATAGTCAAATAGTGTGGGAAACTATTTACATATACAAAAAGCATTTCCTCCTTTTTTTCTTTTTTTTTGGGATGAAAAATCATCAAATGGCTACTCCCGCTGTAGGCGGAGCTTGAGGGAGTGTCAGACTCTTACTGACTAAAACCTATCCATGTTCTTTCCTCAGCCCTTTATGTTCCATGGTCTTTCGAACCGAATCCTGCAGGCTGCAGCCATAGCAATTACTTCTTTTATTGATATCTCATTGTCTAGACTTCAATAGGCTTCAATCTATTTGCATATCAGTTTTCGTTTAAATCTGTTCAGCCATCGATCAAATACTAAAACGAAAGGTTCAGAGGTTTAACTTTAAAAACCCAACAGACAGACAGAGTTACATGTGAATTTGTAATATTATTCTGTGACTAGCTTTTCCCCAGCAGCTTCGCCCGCGTGGGCTATACGAATTCAAATTAAAAATGAAAGAGTATCACACATACTTTGCCCCCCTTTTTCGACCCCTTAGGGGTATAATTTTGGGAAATCCTTTCTCATCGGATGCCTACGTCATACTAAGAACACACCCTCCAAGTTTTAGGTCTCTACGATCAGCGGTTTAGGCTGTGCGTTGATCCGTCAGTCATTCAGGACAAAGCATTTTATATGTATAGATATTAGCAAGGATCGAGGGTCTCGTACCTCTTAGCTAAGTAACGGCCATGCGGATCGATAGATTAGCAAGGTTAAGCTGCGGTAGCCGCGGTTAGGCCATGGATAATCGTTTTCTTAACATAGCGAGACCCCTTCGTGTCTCGAAAAGCACGTGTCGCTGTCGGTCCTGCGCCTGATCTCTCCCCGGTCGTGTCGGACTGCCGACCCATCGGACTATGAGAGTGAGGGAATAGAGAGTGCACCTGTGTCTGCAAGCGTGTGTGCACTATAATATCTCCTGGCTAGACATCGGCGGTCTGGAGATAATAATTATTATTAGTGAGGATAAAAAGCTACACATGGTGTGGTGTTCAATTAATTTAAAATGCCATTAAATCCTTGCACTTCATAACTTATAAGTTCAAAATCACACAGACATTGATATTTAATGGATCTTTATATGTGAAGGTTTGACACGACATTTCTTTTTAATTAATTTACACCATGAAATCTTTCACTGATTATCACCTGTCATTTCTTGATCAAAAACATCTTAAGTATTTGTTAATAAGCTTTGCAATTACACACCTTATTTTCGCAATTTACGGTTGAATATTGCATAAACGTAATGTGTATGTAAAAAAATTATTTTTTAACTTTAAAATTAAACATCCAATTATTACACAAAAGGCTATTTTAATTACAAGGACGAACTTCTTCCTTTTTCACATACATTTTTGACATTTTATTTAAAGTTTTTTAAACGTCTCCGAGCTGTGATTTCATCTTAATTATCTTTAAGTTTAATATCACGGTCATGTTTTTATTTCCTCAATTTAAGTGTGTATTTCGCATTACAATTGACCTTTTACGTACTTGGTTCAAGTATACCTCTTAGTCTTAAAATTGAGATCAAAGGGCGAGGTTATATTATTGACTAGCTACTCCCAGTGGCGTCGCCCGCGCATTTACAATTTCAAGGGGCTTTTTTAATGAGCGCCACCCTTATTCTTAAATAAAAGTAAGCTTAGTTACTCCTTATAATATTAGCTATCGGCCAATGAAAGTACTACCATTATCGTTCAAGCTATTTTGTAGATAGTCGTGTCGGCCTAGTGGTTAAGGCACCTGCCTCTCGTGTACGAGTGTGTGGGCTCGAAACCTGGCAGGTACCAATGTTACTTTTCTAAAATCATATATTTTCTAAGTATACCTTAGACGTGACTGACTAACGGTGAAGGAAAACATCGTGAGGAAACCTGGACTTAAAAAGTCTGAAATCGCCAATCCGCCTTGAGCAAGCGTGGTGATCAATGCTCATGCCTTCTCTGTATGAGAAGAGGCATGTGCCCAGCAGTGGGACGATATATAGGCTGATGATGATGATGTATGATGTTTCGTTGATTATCCAGAATAAACAGACCGATATGCAATACATTAAAAAAATAAGGTTTTTTTAATATTACAAACTTTTTAATTCTTATGTTTGTAGGATTTTTTTATTGTAACATTACAAACAAACACTTCAATTTTATTTTTGTATATAGACATATGGTTAGACTAGCTTCTGAACACGGCGTTACTTAGCTTAAGCGACTGGCGAACATAAATTACATTTTTATAATAACTGACCCGAATTGATTGCTATCGAGTGTATTACAATCCACACAATTATATTCCGTTTACAAAAACATTAAAAATAGTATTGTACAGTTCGCGAAATCTCATCAAACTATGATATAACCATACTCATTAACTGGGTTTTTACGTAGCTAGATCTATAAATAATATCATGCTGATCAGCTTAATTAATAATTAATGAGTAGATTTAGTTCTGCCTTTCCTTAATGACCTATGTTCAAGGACTTTTTTTTCATTTATTCGTGTTCCATATAACCTCTATATAACTGGTTATTCTAGTATTTATATTATTTTTATATACATATAAAATGCTTTGTCCTGAATGACTGACGGATCAACGCACAGCCTAAACCGCTGATCGTAGAGACCTGAAACTTGGAGGGTGTGTTCCTTGTATGACGTAGGCATCCGATAAGAAAGGATTTTCCGAAATTCTATCCCTAAAGGGACAAAAAAGGGGGGCAAAGCTTGTATGAAACTCTGTCATTTTTTTTTATTTGAATTCGTATAGCGGTAGCGGATAGCTAGTATCCATATAATAAAATTATAACAGGTCGATGTCTGTACATTAAAGATATTGAAGATAACTAATATGGGGGTGTCTATATTACAGCAAACAGAAGCCTTAAAATATTTTGTTTAAATTTTTGTTTGTCTGTGCGTCTGTTTATCTGTATAATTGTACACGCATCACGCAAAAACTACCAAATGGATTTGGATGAAATTTGGTATACACGTAGTTTATAGCCTGGATTAAAACATAGGGTATTTTTTATCCGGATACGCGAAATAGTTTCGTAAGGATTCGGTTAAAACCGCGGGAAACGGCGATTATAGACTAAATTACACGGTGGATAATATTCCATTATGGTAACATTTATTAATGTTCCAGGAAAAGTATCTAAATAAATAAATAAGACATTCCTATTAATTTAAATAAATAAACAATTTAATAAATTCTAACTTATCACGTAAAAGTATTTAAATTTTAGATTAGTTTAATTAAAAATCTAGTTTGACATTTAACATAATTTTGATATATGTTCGTACAGTTTTTCTTTTATTTAATTTCTAGCTTTTTCTCTTTTTTATAGGGGGACATATGATAGTTTTTATTCAAGTAGAAAGCAAGGAAAACCACGGGCTAAAACTAACAATTCATTGTACACTTATATTAATAAAAATTCCATTCTAAAATCCCATATTTCTTCCATTCCAGAGCGCTACTTCTCAATCGAAGCATGCCGCGCGATTCCTCCGCCTGGCCATGGCTTCCATCATGGACATCCTCAAGATCAAGCCGTTCGTGGAGGTGTCTGTGGGCCAGCTGCTGTGGGGATACGAGGACCCGCTCCTCAAGCTTGCCAAGGATGTGGTGCCGAAGGAGCAGAAGCTCCCTTATGAGGAATTTGGGCTGTTCTATGGGGTAAGTTATGACATTTTATGTACTGGTAGAGTGTATTTGCCTAATTTGCATTGGAATTTTTTTGTAACCGACTTCATAAAAATTAAAACTATGAGAGTTTTAACTTTTTTGAAGTCGGTTACAAAAAATTTCAAATGTTTTTATTTCAAATAGGTGTTTGCAGGCACTTATGAAACGTCAAGCTGGTTGCACGGTTCCAAGGAGTGGGTCTTATGGAGAAGAACCTGCAAGAAACTCCATAGACAATCTTTTCAAAAGGAAATGTTTACAATTGTATTTTTACAGTACAGGTTATCTAACCAAATATTTCCTCTAAGAGTGGACAGGCTTAAAGATTCACAACAATGTGGATCTTTTAAATATCTAAACCGACTCAAATCTTTTCATCAATGAGTATGAGAGTGAGGGAATAGAGAGTGCACCTGTGTCTGCGCATACTCTTGTGCACTATAATAATGTCCTGCGCATATGGCTGGTCTCCTTTGAGATTGGCCGCCTTAACCTTTGACTTGGATGAAATATAAGAAAGAAAGAAAGAAAAACCATTTATTGACACAACATAAGACAATCACAATAGAGAATAAAAAAAAACAAAATTAAAAGAATGTTGTACCTAATAGGTCCAGTTCAGCATTATGCCAGACAGCTAGTGCCTGACGCTGGTTTTCAACTGGACCTAAGACGACCTTTAAATCATTTCCATCTCTTGTCGACAGAAAAACGGTACCAGTCCCGACGTGGTGACAATGTTCACGGGAGCTGACGACATATCGAACTACGGCATCATCAACCGGTACAACATGAGGGAGAAGCTGCAGCACTGGACCACGGACCAGTGCAACAGCATCGCGGGGTCTGATGGCTCCATCTTCCCCCCTCACATCAGCATGAACGATACCCTGGCGGTTTACGACAAGGATCTGTGTAGACTGCTGCCTTTGAGGTGAGAATATCCATGCATACTAATCAATCAATATATATACATATAAAAATCAATGCCACTTTTCGTTGTAATTTTATAACTCAAGAACGGGCTCACCTATCCAAACCATATGTTTAGGCTTTGTTCGGACTATTTAGTAGATGGTTTATGTGAAGTTTGCACTAAATCGGTCGAGCGGTTCATCTTTAATTTGAATTCATATAGCCCACGCGGGCGGAATGCTAGTGCTATTATTTTGAAATTGTTTGTTACCTCTTCACTTCTAAACTGCTGAACCGATTTAGATGAAATTTACCTACCTTACCTACGGTAGCCGGGGTTAGCTTGAATCCTGAGGAAGAACATAGCATAGTTTTTATTAGGGTGCGCAAAGTACTTCTCTCGTGATGCGGGTAAAACCACGAGAAACAGATAGTATTATTAAACTAGAACTACCAGTCGGACAGAGTGGACACATAAAGGGATATGGATGGGTTTTAGCACACAGCGGGAGGAGTCATTTGATAGGAAAAGCCTAGGCAGATGATGATATATTATAGATGAAGTAAAGTTACTGTATTACAATAAGATAATGATTACAGATTCACAGAGTGTGAATCAGTAATGATCACAATCCGAAATATAACAATACGCGTGTTTTTGTTGTCGTTACGTTGGTCCGTCAGTGTAAACAAAGCCTCGGTATTGTAAACTCGGCTTTATTATACAACGCGATATTATGCAGCGATAAAGAATCTTTATCCTATTAGGAATATTCTAGATCATCATTTTATCCTGAGCTAAGTCTAGACTTTGATCGAAGTGCCGACACAAATGTCTATGCTGTTCACATTTCAATAATTTATTTACATGGAGCTCGTAGCTGACTGCAGTCAGGCCATGGATAGGTGACTGTTTTCATAACATAGCGAGATGCTCGATGGGTTCGATTCCCGGGTCGAAATCGCGTTGTAGATTTAAGAAATTGTTCCAAAGCAGCCCGGAGTCAGGTAGTTAGTGGTGTAATACCCCCGTGCTTGTGAGGGCACGTTAAGCCGTCGTCTCCGACTGTTATCTTGATAGCAGTCGTTGTTACAATTCCATGTCAGAGGCCGTGAGGCGGATTTGAGAAAACTCTGACACTAGGGCTTGTTAGGTTAGTACAACCTACAGCCCACACGATAAGCAGACCTATTCCCTAGCCAATATAGCTGAATTTAATGTAATTATCTTATTTTCCAGGTTCTTAGAAGAGGTGACATCAGCCGGCATCCAGGGTTATCGGTTCACTCCCCCGGAGGACGTGTTCGCGAATGATGATCACAACAGGTGCTTCTGTCCCGCCGGCCCGCCCTGCGCCCCCAACGGGCTGTTCAATGTCTCCTTGTGTCAATACGGTATGTCAACGAGCATCAAGAAAATTACATATTAGAATAGTAGACTTATCTTTTATAGGTGAATTCAGAAGTCAGATGCATCAAGCTTGAAGACCGGGTGATTTAGCTGAAGAAGCCTATGTCCTATAGTGAACTAATATCAAATATATGCTGGCACTTAGCGTATTTGTCCAAATATTCGGATTATTTAATAAACACAAAGTGAACCCTATTAGTAGTAGCATAATGTTCACTTTGCAATACGGAAATGGCACAAATATTTGGACAAATACGCCAAGTTTAGTGCCAGCATGATGATGATGATGAATGAGGAATTTGCAAGCGATTTTGAAAATGGAAAATGGGTCTTGGCGAAAAATTTATTCGATCGGTTTCATTTTCGGGATTTTGATTTTTAAATTATAGAATTTTTTGGGACATTTGCAACAACTTGTTCTTTTTAAAACTGAGTATTTTAAAGGGTTACGAAAACGAAGAAGCTGCGAAAACGTGTATCCGAAATAACTTTAAAGGGTTTTTAAACGCTTTTATAACAAGCTGCCTAAATGTATCCTTGATCTTACAGATAAAAAGTTTAAAAATGTTGTCAAATCAACACTTATAAAAAGAGCCTATTATAAAATCCAGGACTTCATTGACGACAAGGCGTGTACGTGGCGTTAATAACTTATTTTCTGCACAGGTGGCTTCCCTGGCGACCAGTAAACTACTCGAAGCATTATTTATATTGCTAAATTTAAATTGTAATTTAATTATTTCATTATTTTTTTGTATAGCATCATTTGAAATATATAACTTTCTCAGAGATAACCTGTACTGTAAAAAGACTATTGTAAACATTTCCTTTTGAAAAGAGTGTCTATGGAGTTTCTTGCCGGTTCTTCTCCATAAGACCCACTCCTTGAAACCGTGCAACTAGCTTGACGTTTTATAAGTGCCTGCAAAGACCTATTTGAAATAAAAACATTTGAATTTTGAATTTTGAAATGACACCCTGGAAAATCATCAAATCACTCTTCCCGCTGTGGGCGGAGGAGGGAGTGTCAGACTCTTGATTAAAACCCAGCCATGTTCCTTCGCCTTTTGTGTGTGCTCAGAGAAATTACACCATTCATTTATATTTTTGTCCCTTTTCCCCCAGATTCGCCGATCATGCTATCGTTCCCCCACTTCTACCTGGCCGACCCCATGCTCAGGGAACAAGTGGAGGGGATTTCCCCACCCGTGCCCGAGAAACATAGACTCTTCATTGATGTCCAACCGGTAAGCAATTGAAACTACCATATGAATATACTTCTGGTTTTGCTATCAAAAAATAGAGGAGCTCGTGGCTAAGTAACAGCGGTACGGGCCGACCGATCAAGGTTGATCTGAGCTTGACGCGGTCGGGCCGTGGATAGGTGACCATCTATGTCATAGCGAGACTCCTCCGTACCTCGGAAAGCACGTTAAGCTGTTGGTCCCGGTTGTTATTTGTAGATCTTTGACAGTCGTTACGGGTAGTCAGAAGCCAGAAAGTGTGACAACCAGTCTTACCAAGAGGTATCGTGTTACCCATTAACTGGGTTGTGCAAGTCAGATAGGCAGTCGCTCCATGTAAAACACTGATACTGCATCTGGTTTAGACTGGAAGCCGACCCCAACATAGTTGGGAAAAGGCTAGGCAGATGATGACTGGACATTAACCGTCTTACTTACAAAGTCCCATTTATTTTTAATCTGCTGCTTATCCACGGATTCGAAAAAGTCTAAAAATGCTGTTTAGCGTTATTCCGAACTTAAGTTAGTACTTAACCCTGGATTACGGCGTTAAGTAAGGATTAGGTGAGAAATGTTTAAACTTCAGGTTACAGGCTTTTTATAAGTAAGACGGTTAAAGAAACTAATCTAATCAATTCAAATTTTGACAAATTTGCTATGCCATAGACAAACTATAATGTTTTTTAGTTGTTTATGGTTTGAGGCATAGACAAGTGATCTAGGAGCGCATTAAGCGAGAGCCCATCGTATGGCCAATAAATATCTTCTAAGTTTGTCTTGATTATTATGTATATATTTAGTATTGTGAATTTGATATGTATGAATGCATATTCGTTATTGCCTGTGGCATCACTTATGGGTCTCCTATCGGAAGATCAGCGTCGCGACATTTACTCAGGTAAATGTTGCAGCATTATGCTGAGATAGGAGCCTTTTCTGGCCGCGTACAGGTATAATGTAATGTCTTTAATTATTTAATTTTTCTATTTTGTTTTATTATTTTATTTTTTAACTATAGATCTACTAATTGTCTACTTCCTGTGCTTGTCTAGAAATAAATGCTTTTTCTTTCTTTCAATGTGTTTATGTATCGTTTTCAGGAGATGGGCATAGCGATGCGTGCCCGCGCTCGCATCCAGATCAACCTGGCGGTGTCGCAGGTCGTAGACATCAAGCAGGTCGCCAACTTCCCCGATATTGTGTTCCCTATTCTCTGGTTTGAGGAGGTAAGATTTTTTTTTTAAATTTGCCCCACACTAGGAATTACTCGTGTATCGTGGGTGCGTTTACAAACATGCCTTACACATGCACAAACACCCAGACTTGGAACAGTTTTCGTTGTCCCGTGCTTGAATCGAACCTGCGACACGCAGCGCAGCAGCCAATTGCTCAGCCACTACGCTAAACGTGCTTGTAGTACTTATAACGGTACTTGTAGATAATACATATATTATATTACTATTATCTTAGTATTTTTTACAGCTTAACTGACATACTCTAAACTTTTAGACTTATTTGTTTTTTTCATACACAAGTTTCTTTTATAGTAGAACAAAAGCTTTTTTAGGGTTCCGTAGTCGACAAGGAACCCTTATAGTTTCGCCATGTCTGTCTGTCTGTCCGCGGCATAGCTCAGAAGTTTTTGGTACTAGAAATCTGAAATGGTACGGTTATGTATATTGATCACGCTGACAAAGTGGTAAAATAAAATTATGAAAAAAATTGTTTAGGGTCTATAGCTCTCATACAAATACAGTAGGGATGTGTTTTTTTCTCATGTATCCATTCGTTTGAGGTATCATTGGATAGGTCTTTTAAAAATATTATAAGAACTGGAAAACTATTTTTCAATTTAGATCTGTTAACGAAATATCTAGCTTTAAAGTGCAAAATTTTGTTCGATACGAGCGTCCCCCTATAAGTTTTGAATGGCTGTCCCAAAAAATATGCAAAAAAATCACAGACGTAGCACATGTAATGAACTTACAAGGAAAACTATCACGGCACAGAATCGTTTAAGCCTACTTGGCTTAAACGATTCGTAATCGGTTAAGCTTCGTAATCGGTAAGATACGTAATCGGTTAAGCTTAACGGTTAACTCTTTAGTTATAGTTGACCAACTAAAACGTACTGCCTCTCCATAGGAATCTACGCTTTGGAACGAGCAAATAGCTTCAACTATTTCATTATGACTAACTGACAGACTCATTATTCTTTGACAATTCAAAAGTGCCTGTAAATGGTCTAATTTGAATGTTGAGCAAACCACTTCCTCCCCCAGGGTATCGACGAGCTGCCGGAGCAGGTGACGTCGCTGCTGCGGCTGGCGACGCGCGCGCCGCCGCTGGCCCGCGCCGCGCTGGGCTGGGGGCTCTCCGCGCTCGGCCTGCTGCTCATCCTGCTCGCCGTCACCTGCCTCATCCGGTACGCCCCGACACACTTCCGATAACGTTAACGAACCACAAAAAACTTTACAGCTTTTTTTTCGGATGGGAAATCTTCAAATTACTACTCCCGCCGTGGATGGGAGTTTCTTACCGACTTATTCATATTCCTCTTCCTCAGCCCTTTGTATTTCAAAAGCACGGTAACTCCTTCGAACATCCCGCAACCACGGTAAAACGTTACAGCTATAGCTTCTCAAGGAGGAAGAGCTCGTGGCTAAGTAACAGCCGCACGGGTCGATCGATCAAAGGTTGGGCTGCGCTTGGCCCGGTCGGTCCGTGGATGGGTGACCATCTATGTCATAGCGAGACTCCTCCGTGCCTCGGAAAGCACGTTAAGCTGTTGATCCCGGCTGTCATTTGTAGATTTTTGACAGTCGTTACCGGTAGCAAGTCTGACAACCATTCTTACCAAGGAGTATCGTGTTACTCGGTAACTGGGTTATGTTGTACCAGTCTTCAACTGTCAAAGATCTACAATTGACAACCAACCATCACGTTTCTGTTATTTTATGTAGATACCTAATTAAACTTTGTTAATTTTCAGATCATCCCACCGTCAAAGTACGCTCAGACTAGAAGGTCACGTGGTGGCCAAGCCGCCGCCCGCCAAAACTCCCAGCAAAGACAGTAATGGCTACGAATTAAACAGTCGAAGATAATCTATACTAACTAAATCTTATTGTAATGTAAAACAAGAATTTCTGATCAGCTTGATAATTTGTTAAAAAATCAACCGTTTTGTAAATTTCGGGTTGTTCAATGTTGAAAGGCCATTTTCTAAATTTGGCCACGGTTGAAAGTTTCAGATTGTAAAATTGGCCAGTGTTGAAAGTTTGTGTTTGTAAAATTGGCCGTGGTTGAAAGTCTCAGGTAAGTTGTTAATTGTTTTTTGTTTGTGTTAGAAATGATAATTAAAACATTCCTACTCTTATAAAAATTGTCCTTATAAAATATTTATTAATCTGTTAGAGACATATTCTATCGCCTAAACCGAATTTTGGTACTGTCAGATTCGTTCCTTTAGGCGAAAATAAGATGTAACATTCCGAATATCAGCTTTTCAGAAATTCGTTTTTAAAAAACCTGTCTTAAGACTATGAATATTTTTTATTCGTGTTTATAGATATCATTGCCTGGGAGTTGAATCTCGAACCGCGCCTTATTGAGGTAATAATATATAAATGAAAATATCTTTAAATACGAGTATAAAAATATAGCTGAAATACATTCTTACTTAGTTTTATTTTTAGAATTATAATCTGTAGTCACAAAGTATTTTTAATCTATATTACAGTTGTGTTGCCAGACCAAAAATATTTTCAAAATGGCGACTAAAGTCTTAAGGCAGCGTTTTTTTGCAATATCATTGCTTGATATTTTTTTATTTTAATTTGACATTTTGATATTGTAAATAACTGTTCGATTGAAACGAAAGGCGTTTTAATTTTACGCAATGACAATAATATTTTCAATTGTTTTCGATATCAAAGAAAAAAATAATATCCTGAAGAAAATATCAGTAATGATTATAAAACATCGAATATAGAAGATCATTTTTTAATTTAATTTTTTACGATACATTTTTCAGTTCGTGCATTTGCGATTCAATCGCGCGATTGTGACTTGTTTTATTTTTAAGAATTATTTTATATTTGCTGTAAATATTGTTTTATAACTTTGCTGACTTTTAAACTTTTTATGTTATATTATTTATGTTTTATTAAACATCAGATGTTTTCACAGTGTTTTGGTAAAACTAAGCATGTTGACATCACAATTTTTCTATCTTTTTCACGAAGGTCTAATCTTCTAATGCGACAAATCGCGTCGTGGAATCGCAAGTGCGTGGTGCATTGAACGAGAAAAAATTTCATAGTATGACATATTTTAGGAATGTATTAAGCATTTGCGATTATTTTTGTACCACCTTACTTTTAATTGGAACTTTTGAAGTAAAGTCGGTGACTATTTTAGTTTTTAACTTACAAAGTGTTGCCACGTAAATTAAAGGTTGCAAGCAGTACCTAACGAATGAGAATTTAAAAATGACGCAAAAATGCCTTTACAATAAATATTAAATAAACAAAGAATTTTGGTCCATTTTTAGGATATCCACACATACAATTTGACATCTTATAAAAATATATTACTGTTTTTACTTCAAAAGGTTCTGTAACTTTTTTATATAAATATTATATGTCTTCGAATGTGATAAGAGAATATTCCGTGTTAATATTATAAATTAGTAAAATATTGAACAAAATATTGTAGAAATTTATTTACATTTTGACATTTTGTATTGAGAATTTTCTATTTTTTTAGACACACGTTGACATAACACTTGACTGTATTTTTTTAATCTGTAAATATTGATTGGTGATGCTCACTGGGCTATGATTAAGGATACAATCTTTTTTAGACTTTTTTAAGCTGTCTATAATTTTCGGCTTATAATATCTTTCTATCTTTCTATAAGATTTTGAAAAATATAAAATGATTTATATCCGTAATCATAGCCAGCAGTGAGGCGGCAATAATTTTATTTTTAATTCTCTGGGCTTCGGGTTGCCATTAAAATCTTATTGTATCGGTTTTAAAGTTAGGACAGGTGTTAATGTTGGGACTGCGATAGTATCCTTATTTTATCGACTAAATTATTTAGTTTATATTTTACTAAAAATATAATTCTTTATACTTACTCAATGACTACCTGTTACTCGACTAAAAAATTTAGTCGGTGTATCGATAAAGTTGTAGAGGTTAGAAAAATACTTTTTAATTAAAAAAAACTAATTTACCGATAGTTGCTAGTCTATTACTCGTGGGTCCGTCCATTAGATTCTTAGCGATAATATATTTTTTACCAATATCAAAGTTTCGTAGTTTTATAAAGGAGTGGTTACTACATTAATTTAAGATTTTTCTGAGCGTGCAATTGTATAAGTAAATGGTTTTTTTTTTGTTTACAACTTGGCCAAGTTTTATACTGAATAGTTTTGGCCAAGTCGAAAAAAGAAACAAGTGACCAAGTCTGATTTTATGTCGCAATAACTTGGCACTTTTGCAAGAACAAATTTAATTCTATACATTCCACGGCCAATTCTTGGCCAAATTTACATTTGCACGTTCAGACGTTTACAAATAGTTTCTCAATTAGGAAATATCAAAAACTATTTTGGAATACGTACTTAGTAATATGAAAATGGCAATCAAATGGTATTTTTGCCATTCTGAATGAAAAAGCGAAGTTGTCGCTTTAGTTACCCGGATTAATGGGAAGCGGTGCTTAAGAGTGACTTAAAGTAACTGGCGCTTATATCTTAAGGAAATTACTACAAATTTTATTTGTAACATTCATAATGTGCTTACCCGATCGATATCATAAAGCTTGATCAATTAGATTTGCTGTAAATTCTCCCATCTATTACTTAGGTCACCCAATCACAGCAGCTAAGAGATATTACACCAGATTTATGGCCATTTTAAATTATCAATATATCCGTGGATTTCCTTACTAGAGATGGCTTTTTGACTTCAATTGTATGGACCTTATATCAAAATTCTATCTCTAGTAAGAAAATCTTCGGATAGATAATTTATTAAACATGGTAGCTATTGATCACAAACTTGTCTTCCAATACTGAGTGATCCTATTTGATCCTCGGTCACATGGATTGGTTTTGTCGTTACCAACGATAAACTATGCATTGTATTTTTATGCACATTGACATATAATGTTAATACGAGAAGTGACAAGTAAAACCTAAGTGCTTGTCACACGAGGCATTCTCGGACATCACGTAAATGTCACTTCGGTCAAAGAATTGCTCCTCGTATTTAGTACCTAAAGCTTGTTTTGCAGTGCCCGTTCTAGTACTTTTTACATTATAACTCAATGTGCATTGTAACTATTACCTAAATAAATCATGACTGTTGATTTTTTATATAGTTGGAAGCTATATGGTTTATTATGCGACGCGAAGTGGCATTGAAATTGGTGCTATGAAAAAGGCTAGTTGAAAAATGTCTACTCGGTTTTTTTTTTAATTGAGTTACTTGCAAATGTTTTTGGTTTCTATTATGTAAATAAATTTTTGTTTGTCACGTAATAACACTGTTCTATTATAATTAATTATATCGTTCATGCAAGGTCTATTTACATTATAGAAACAATGATTTTATAGTATCTCGTAAAAAGAGAATAAAAACATCTTAGAACGATCTAAAAATGCCTGATTATAAGAATTTGGATAACATGCCCGTGTATGTTACTGCCAATGATGATTTGATGAGATTTTATTGCAGATACATGGTAATGGACTAGTCTTCACACTTCTTTGGCTATACAAGTATGAGATTATTGTCATTTAAAAATAAACTTTAAGTAGCACACTATTTTTAAAGTTACTGAAGTGTGAATCGACTAAGCGTACTTAAGAGAAAACTTGGTCAATTTGTTAAAAAAACGATGCTACGAATTTAAAAGCTTTTGTCATGGACTTGACCAAGTATATTTTGTGTAAACTTGTCCAAGACCTATGTAAACTAGATTAGAAATTACATAAAGATATTTAGCCAAGATATTCAATGTACCTTGAACGTTAACATTGCTGATATATTTTTATAAATTGGCCAAGTTTATTTTTTTGTTACCTCAAACTTGACATATCCACTATATAAGTCTAGGCCACAAAGTGGGACCAAGTGTAAACATTGTAAACTTGACTATTATGACTTGGTCAATATTATAAAATCGGCCAAGTCGTCACAACTGAATGATTGTTGCTCAAATTCAGTAATTTAGAACATCACTTAATTATATTTTTTAATATTAAAATTGTTCGTAATTTGTAAATAAAATGAAGGTGTAAGATATAATGTTACAGAGTTTTATTTTTATTTCAATGTATTTATATTATTTTTATTAAAAACTAGCTGTCCCTAGCTGGGTGTGTAAACAGTCAATTTACAACAACTAAAAATAAAAGAAAACCGTTACTAGATTTTTTGATAGTGTGAAACCCATTTCCGTATCCTTGACACCAAGTTTTCCCTCTTCCATGCACAAAACAATAATCGACCGGTAACTTGACAATATAAACGATTAAAAGCTTGACGATTTTTCCAATATGATATGCATACTGAGATCATCTCCAGTTGGAAGGGAATAGGCGCAACTTACATACAAAAGAACTCCTGCAATATTATGCATCCCTGGTACATTTAATAGAATTATTACAAACGGGTGGGTAGTTGAAACATCACAGCGGTGTCTCTTTTATTTTATGATGTCCTAGTACCTTCGTCTTACACACATCCCGTCTTTCGATCTCAATGTTGGTAGAATTGTTTCGCTACCTCAATACGGACGGAACTTCTGCAATATTATGAACTCCTGGTATATCACATGGCATTTACAAACGCGGGTGGACAAAGATATTATTTATTATGGCTGGGTAGACAAAACATAACAGCGGTGTCTCCTTCATTTTATGATGTCCTAGTACTTTTCGTGACGCAATATTTCAAATGATTTTTCTATAACGGATGGGTAGTTGAAAACATAACAGTGGTATCTCCTTCATTTTATGATGTCCTAGTACTTTTCGTGACGCAACATTTCAAATGTTTTCAATGAAGCGTTCATTTACCAGGACATGACTTTTTTCAAAATGTTTTTATAGTTACTTTGCTATTCGGGCGCAAATATATATATAAACCTTAGAGGTAATTGTATATTTGAGCTGTTTGGGGTTGAAACATTAGGGCCATGGGGTCCAAGTGCCCGTCTACTATTTTGTGATATAGGCAAACGTTTAGTATAGTAGACTCCACGCGTGATCAAAGGGCTGGCCTATATTTCGGTCTAAGTTGGTTAAGATGGGATATTGTGCAATAATAACCAAATTGGATATTCAATAAAACGAAAAATTCTACATAATATTTTGTATTTTAAGTATTTAAATGGTAGTGCATTAGGGTCACAATTAAACTGGTATAAACTACATATTTTATATCATAAAAAATATAGGTACAGTAGAAAAAAATAGTAGAATGGTAGAAGTAGTTTTCAATTTTCAGATAACTTTTAGCCAAAGAATTATGATAGTGTGTTATATTTTTTTTACAAAATCTGTCTAACTGACATATTTATTCATCAGATAAAAGTTATCTGACTTTTAAAAATTGATGTTTCTGTCTGACACATCAATTGACAAACCGTTGTCCGTTACTCATGCAAAATTAGTTTTATTTCGATATTCAATTTTTCATACCATTTTGCACCTTGCTTTTAACGATATATAGATCAAATTAGCAGTAAAAATTTAAAATCGTAATAAAACACATCGCTAGTTTCGTAGTTGGAAACTAATATTTGATATTTAAAAGGCATTTTTTTTTTAATTTGGTAAATAAAATTGTACAAAAAGCAACCGTTTAAAGAAGTTTGTCAATTAATTTGTCAGATCAATATGAGGTTTCAAACGCACTCTAAAAAAAATAATGAGACTTAGCTTGAAAACATCTTTTCGTACCTACGGTAAATTATAATAGTTAAACAATTTTTTTTACTTTTTAAAGGATTGGTTAATATGTTTTATTTTTATTAATAATACATATTTATGATAATAAAAACGTATCATAGCTGCTTGTAATAACATATTGAATGATAAACATTACTAAGATCTACAAAACGTAAAATAAAAAATCCTTCTTCGCACGCTTAATACTAAATTGACTGAAATCGCAAAAAAATCGTCACTAGTTTTTAGTATTTTTTTTTCTAAAACAACTGTAATTGTTTGTAATAAGACTTTTTAAACTTACGCTCAATAATATTCACCGAGAAGTGTTTTCGTAAAACTATTATTTTATTTATTGAAATGAAAAGAATTCTAACAAATATTATAGATGGAAAAGAGAGTTCGTATGTTACGCTTTCACGGGAAAATGGCTGTACTGATTTAGGTGAAATTTGGCATGGAGATACACTGAACCCTGGGGAACATACAAACTCGCCTGGGGGAGTTAGGATAGTTTTTATCGGGCAAGAACTAGAGATGACACTTATCTTGGTAACTATTACTGTGTAAAATTTCGCGAAAGACTAAATTTAGACAAATTCAGTACAGAATACTTGAAATTCTTAGGAACACGATATAAATAAAAAAAAACTTTAGCAAGATATACCAAATCAATTGACAAACTCATTTTGATACAAAACCAGTCAGTGTATCTACCATGCACGGGACTACATAGTCCCGGACAGTTGGGGGCGAACGTGGGGCTAAAGCCAATACGCCGAAGCCCTTCAAGACAACTTTAATAAAATGTAATGGTGACACATGATCGGTTATTGTCCCTGTATACACTATAGAAACGCACCCAGGGACAATCCCCGGTTTGAGCAGGACTATTGCAAAACATGGAAAGAACTACTGGTCAGCGTATAATTAAGCGTGCGATTTTTCAAGACATAAAAATAAAAACAAAATAAAATCACATATACAGTGAAACTTAAATAATTACAAGTTAATGTAAACAATAACCGGTTATTATAAACATTATCTAATCATACATACATTACATCGGTCAAACTGGATAATTAACTTCATACCGTTTTAACTCTGACGATGAAGGTATAAAAAAGTTAATTAAATTAAAAATAATTATGATCAAAGACAAACTGTTAAATAAATAATAATTATTCTAATTGCATTTAACTGTATGATTGAACCCAATTTGCTTACTTCTCTTTACAATATTTAGATTTTTCTGACTGTCGTTATCACCAAATCATGTAATACATTGGTTTGACATGTACAAGGTTCAACACAATTAAGGTGGATGCTCCAGGGTAGCCCGCGAAATTTAAATTTTCGTAAGTTTTTTGCGATTTACAGATCGATATCGGATTGTATGATGATAAAATACATATTCGCGGTAGTTAAATGTATGTGTTTACTCAGTTATACTTGTTAAAACCATCAACATAACTCTGTAAGATAGAGAAGTTCTACAACGTCAAGTTTTTACTAAAATGGTACATTGTAGATCTTCACTAAATTGCGGGGCTATGTGGACCATCCACATAGCTCCTTTAACAAGTATTGTTGTGTAAACACATATATTTCACAACCGCGAATATATATTTTATCATCATGGTATCTGATATCGAGCTGTAAATTGTAAAACACTTACGAAAATTTAAATTTCGCGGGCTGCCCTGGAGCATCCACCTTAACACTAAATATGTTTAAAACATCATTCCGTCTCTTTCAATCGTATAAATTCGGTAAAGACGGAACGATGTTTTTAAATATATTTAGTGAACAGTGGTGCAAGCCTGCCTTTGTATACTAAAATTCTTTTAATAAAATTGCCGCTTAATATTATTTAATAATTATTCTATAACAATACATATTTTCAAAGAAAAATCAGATACGTGTTGGTGTTTTAAATATATTTAACAACAATTTTATTAACAAGAATATTTTGGAAAGTATTTTTTGCAAGCGAAGTTCACTATATCCATCCATAATATAAATACTTACATATTCAATTATTTTGACCTTATTCCAAAATTTACATATCAGTAATTTCACACATACCTACTTATACACTAATTACAAGATAACTAAGCAATGTAAAAAAAAAGATCATCACACAATATAATAAAATCATACATAACGGTTAATATTTTCTTTGAACAAAGTGTAGAACGACCGGTAATTGTGTATAATTAATTACATTAAATCCAGCTTTCGCCATTGCTCACTAAACATAAAATTAACTATACTTCATTTACAATAAGATTAGAAAAACTACCCAACTCTTTTTGCAGCTTATTCAACCGATATTGAGTTCTATTCCCTAGTGACAAGGATGGCGTTGAAAGCAAAATAATGTTTACAATAACAAATATATTCTGCGTCTGTTTTTGTCTTGTCACCCTAGTAATAGAGCTTTATCGTTTGAACAAACAGTCAATGGGGTGCGTTTAAATGTCTAATGGCATAATAAATGGAGTATTAAATATATTTAATCATAAATCTGATTTTGTTAAGTTCAAACGATTGATTTTAAATATATTTAGCGATAATTGTATTTAGTGAGTAGTGGTGAAAATGCTTTAATGTGTTAAAAACTATATCCTTAAGAATACATAAAAAATAACGTTTTATGTTTAATAATATAAGTGAAAACACATTGTTGGCTTAAATTCAGTGTTAATGTAAAAATAAAATCATAATGTAACATTACTTCGGATTGTAAATTAATTATGTAAAATACCACAAAAGTTTTTGTAATTAACAATATTTCCAGAACTTTCTAAATTAATATGCGTTCTGAAAACTTTTTAATTCAGAAATCTCGTTTTTATTATATAACATAAAAAAAGAAAAAAAAAAAGAAATTAATTTGAATTTAATATTGGTATCAAACCAACCCAGGAACTTATTAATAAAAACAGAATACCTTAATATAACAATAGTCCTAATTTTCCTATAATTCTAATTTCTCATAATACCCGTTTCGTTTATTCCCCAGTCAATCTGGTAAATTGAAGATCTTCAGTCAATGTGTATAATCACATCGCGCAAAACAATTGCTTTCATTTTGGTGGTTGTACATATATTTCTTTGCTTCTTATTGTTTTAGAATAGCACTGTCCGTCATAAGGAAACTGTATTTTTTTCGATATATTAGTCAATTACATATTATGGAATCAGGAAAAGATTCTAATTACGAATATGTATTAAATTCAATGTCGAAAAAAAAAACAGTTACCATCTTTCTTTTTGACAGCAGAGCAGATAAGAGTTATTTTTGTACATAATATAAAAAAATAACTTACACACACATAGCTTAATGACTGTTTTCATTAACCTATCTATCCGTAAATGTAATAGAGATGGAATTTTGACATAAAGTCCATATAACGAATTTCAAAAACCTATCTTTAGTGAGCAAGTCTAAGGATAGATGGATTATTAAAAACAGTCGTTAGTGTACCAGCGTAGCCGCTGGTTTTTACATCTCAGATAAGTCTTGGCATAATTATTACAGTACACAATATCGATAGTCAATGAATAAGAAGTATTGATATTCAAGTCTTTGTTATTTTTAGTTATCGATAACAGCTTCCATTATTGTGACCAATATCTTTCTTCTTTTAAAGTGCATTTTTACAAAATTATTTGTCTCTTTCTTTTCTTGACTGTTGGTAAAAGACAGCAGATTTTTGTCGAGTTAGTTGTTGCTAAATAAACTACATTATCGTCATCAAACAAGATAATTATATATTTTTTCTAAGGTTTGAACTCACAACCTAATTGGTGGTTTAACTTAAACAGTGTAAAAACTTCTAATTAATTAATCTGATTGATGACAATATCGTTCATACGATTAGTCGTGTCGTGTTATCAAAGATTAATTTTCGAATTTTCAAAATGTGGGGGCAAGACAATGCATATTTCTATCTCCCTCTTGTAGCCTACCAGTAATATGTTCTTTTTGTCGACCAGCTGCGTTAATTTTAATTCACAGTTTTTTTTGTCTGAGAACACAGTTCTCGCAAGTCGTATATTAAGCGAAATATTTCAATAATCGTCAGTCCTTGTGTGTGAATTTTAGTAGAGCTACGAATGTATTTTGTGTTCGCTAATATTCTTGCTTTTTATTCCTCAATGTCTGTTACTGTTGGAAAATTGGTTATTTTCTCTAATTAAACGCAAACCAATTTTCAGTTTTGATTGGTTGTTATTGGTAAAGCGTCATTTTGAGAAGTATTGATGTCACTACTTCTCATTTAAAGATTTCTAGTGATTCCTATCTTCTCTTATATTTCCAGGAATCACTATTTTCTCTTGTTCATGTATATTCCACGTCCATGTATCGAGAAGCAGTCATTTCTCGAATTACCCAGCAACTGTTAGTCATTTTTGTTCGTTTTCTTACTTTGGCTTGGCTCAACAACTATTTCTAATTTCCTTTTTTTATTAGTAATTTCAGATTTTATCAAAAGAGGTTTATTTAATATGAAATTCTTCACCATCGGTGTGTAGCTCTGCGTGACATTAACGTTTTCATGTTTCATTGTTGTGGCATTATCCACTTTAGCCGTACTAGCTTTGACCGGTTGATTTGGTAAATTATTAAGTGTCACTGTTACTGGTTTAACTGCAGTAGCTGAAGCATTACCTACTTTAACCGGTGGTTTGTAAGGGACATTTTCTAAAATAACTGGCGATGTTTTACTAGCTTTCGTTTTAGGAATATTCTTAGCTATAGGACTTTTGGCTGTCGCGCGCTTTTTATCTTTGAACTCTTTTATATTCACTTTGCCCGAATCGTCTTTGAAAAGCATGAAGTCGCTGCCTTTTACACCGTTCGGTAGTTGCCCGTCAAAGTACCGTATGGAAGTTATTTTGTTGGCTATCAACATTGACAACTCAGCTATATTGAATTCGGTCAATAAGTCATTCACGCTCGAGCCCGCAAAGTTGTCTATGTTCGGATCGGCGCCATTTTCTACTAAAATTTCAACTGTTTTTCTGAAATGATCCACTATTTTTGTTTTGTTGCCTCTTTCTGAAAATAAAAATATAAATTCATTTTTATTAATTAAACTCGTTAATTGAAGTCTTACTTAGGGGTACCGTGTTACCCAGTAACTGGGTTGAGGAGGTCAGATAGGCATTCGCTCCATGTAAAACACTGGTACTCAGTGTATCCGGTTTGGACTGGAAGCCGACCCCAACATAGTTGGGAAAAGGCTAGGCAGATGATGAAACTTGTTAATTGAAGCGAAACAACCAATTAATATCCAAACGAGTTTGTTTGTTACGCTTTCACGGTAAAACGGCTGAACCTATTTGGATGAAATTTAGTATAGAGATAGAGGATATCCTGGAGACGGTTTTAGGCATAATATTATATTTTATTAGCCTCTCTTGTTGGTGTGACTATGTGACCCTTTCGATTCCTAGGTCGTGTAAGAGTTAATTATTAGGTATTTTTAATTAAACAATATCATCATCTACTTAATAAATTATAAAATGAATATTAATTTACCTGCAGCGTCCATACAAGCCGCGCCCACGGCGAGGTACAGCGCCGTATTCCCACTGTTGGGCATAGTCAGGTTAACTGTCGCCCGACAGCTCTCCACCAATGCCATGACATTGTTATATTTGCCCAACTTGCTAGCCAGCATGAGTGGGGTGTAACCTAAAAATTAAAATTATACAGGGTGGAGAAGAGCTCGTGGCTAAGTAACAGCCGCACGGTTCGACCGATCAAAGGTTAAGCTGCGCTTGGCGCGGTCGGTCCGCGGTAGGACCATCTATGTCATAGCGAGACTCCTCCGTGCCTCGGAAAGCACGTTAAGCTGTTGGTCCCGGTTGTCATTTTTACATCTTTGACAGTCGTTAAGGGTAGTCAGAAGCCAGAAAGTCTGACAACCAGTCTTACCAAGGGGTATCGTGTCGTGTTACCCGGTAACTAGGTTGTGGTGGTCAGATAGGCAGTTGCCATGTAAAACACTGGTATTCAGCTGCATCCGGTTAGGACTGGAAGCCGACCCCAACATAGTTGGGAAAAGGCTAGGCAGACGATGACAGGGTGTATTTAAAAAAAACTATAGATAAATAAATTAATATCTTTGGACAATGTCACACAGCGCCATCTAGCCCCAAAGTAAGCAACTAATATGCTTGTGTTATGGGTGCTAGCTTAACGGATATACTACTTATATACGTTTTTAAATACATACATATTATACATAGTAGCATCCAGACCCGTCACAGAAATTAAAATTAATCATTTCAATTTCTGCCCGGCCGGGAATCTAACCGGGACCTCTTGCGTGGTATGTTGACCACTAAACCACTCAGATCGTCAAATATAACTAACTTCTACTCGCGGCATCGCCTGTATTGTATTAAATCAAAAAATAGCATACAGCACTCATTTATCACTACATAGTATAAAACAAAGTCGCTTTCTCTGTCCCTATTTTCCTATGTATGCTTAAATCTTTAAAACTACGCAACGGATTTTGATGCGGTTTTTTTTAATAGATAGAGTGATTAATGAGGAAGGTTTTAGTATATAATTTGTCAAGTTTTTGTATCCATTAGCTAAAATATCGCGGGCGAAGCCGCTGGCGGGAAGCTAGTTATTAATATTAAAAAAAATATCACGGCACGGGGAAATTTTCAAATGACTCCTCCCAGTCATTTGAAGATTTCCCATCCGAAAAAAAGGGTTATGGTGACTCTTGTGAATAATACAACCATGGACAAACAGACTGTATTTTTGTATAATAGTACACCTATGATCTGTACCAATAAATTTTACGAAAAATGTAAACAAAGTTGTAACCTATTTTGTTCTAATTCTGCCACAGAAAATCACAAAATGGCGTAAGGATGGTGCATTTATGTTAATTTCATGCTCTAAACACTTAATGTTATTTTATTTATCTATATGGGAAAATTTACATTATGAAGACTTACCTTGACTATCGACTAATTTGTTGACGTGCATCATAAGTATCGGAGTCAGTTCTTCATCAGGCTTTTCTTCATAGCCTGGTCTCCACAGATCTTCGTTTTCATTAAGGATTTTCCTGGAATTCATAGTAAGATGTTTTGTTAATTTAATACTAACAGTTATTTACCATTTTAAAAAAGTCGTGGTGGCCTAGTGGTTAAGGCCTCTCGTGTACGAGTGTGCAGGTTCGAAACCTGGCAAGTACTAATGTGACTTTTCTGAAGTCATATGTAGTTTCTAAGTATATCTTAGACTTCACTGACTATCGATGAAGGAAAACATCGTGAGGAAACCTGGACTTAAAAAAGTCTGAAATCGCCAATCCGCCTTGAGCAAGCGTGGTGATTAATGCTCATGCCTTCTCTGTATGAGAAGAGGCCTGTGCCCAGCAGTGGGACAATATATAGGCTGATTATGATGAATCATTTACCAAAATAAAAAGTATCAAAATTCAGGCTAGACTAGGCTGAAAATCAGCATTAATAATCAGCAAAAGCAGCATAGTATATTTAAATACGGTATATAGCGACCTCGACAGTCGGGACCCATATTGGATAGGAATGAGTCTAGGTTATTTAATGGGTCCCGACTGTCAAAGTATAGCGACTTTGACAGTCGGGACCCATTAAATAACCTAGACTCATTCCTATCCAATATGGGTCCCATCTCGTATTTAAATATACTATTTGTTATAGTTTAGGTCAATTAATTTCTACGCATTTTTCCTTCAGTTCAGATCAACCAGACTTGTTTTATTCTTTTTAGTTTATAATAAGAGTATTTTTACGCAGTCGGGTTTTTTGATTTTTAAACGCCTAATTGACAAAAGACAGCCCCCAAAACGCCCCCTTCACCACTTCCTATGTGTTATTGCTGGGAAGAAGAAGTCGCGCAACAAACTCCCCAGCAACACATGTCTGTCTGTCAGGTTTGAAGAACCAGTTTACCAAGGGGTATCGTGTTACCTGATAACTGGGTTGTGGAGGCAGTCGCTCCATGTAAAACACTGACTCAGCTGCATCCAGTTTAGACTGGAAGCCGACCCCAACATAGTTGGGAAAAGGCTAGGCAGGTGATGAAGACGGAGAACGTATCTCCTTCAATCTGTTCTGCACTCACCTAGCGTTCTGTTGACAGTAATTTACTAGTATCTGCAGGTGTTCCGTCGACATCTCGGCCGCCAGGTGGAACACGGTCCTGTCTTCCTCGTCCAGGTCCAGGACATCGGCTCGGAAGTGCAGCAGCACCGATGTGATCTGAGTGTTCTCTTGAAACAGCGACATCCTTAGAGGCGTCTGGAAAGTTAAAAATAATAAATAATACTGACGTCATAATAAAAACCGGTCAATTGAGAGTCGGGCCACGCGCTTAGGGTTCCGTAGTAGGTCTTAGTTAGTAGACTTGAACCAATTGATTTTACGAAAAATATAAACAAAATTATAACCTATTTTGTTCTTATTTTCCCACATAGATGAATAAAATGGCATTAAATGATGAATGATGATGTTTAGAGCATGAAATTGACATAAATGCGCCATCCTTACGCCCATTTTGTTAATTTCTGTGGCAGAAATATAACAAAATAGGTTACGACTTTGTTTATATTTTTCTTAATATCAATTGGTACAGATTCTATAACTCTGTAACCGGTTAAGTCTACTTAGCCTTTATAGTTTTACTTGTAAGTTCATTTATATGCTAGGTCTGTGATTTTTTCACATTTCTAGGGAAAGCCATTCAAAAGTAAGAGGGGGAAAGCTCGAACTTGAAAAAAAAATGCACTTAAAGGCTTGATATTTCGCAAATCGCTCTTTTAACTGAAAAAGAAAAACTATTTTTTCACAATTTAATTTTACCACATTTCAGCTTTCTATTACCAAGAACCTCTGAGCTACGCCGCGAACAGACAGACAAACGGACATGGCGCAACTATAAGGGTTCTTTGTCGACTACGGAACCCTAAAAAGGACGGAAAAGATGTAGTTTTGATACTGCTTGTATTTTTTTTTAAATGAGCCGAATTACGAACCTCTCCTTTTACGGGAGTCGGTTAGAAATAAAATTACCGTGGCTAATTCTAACGAATGGTACTGTCTGTCTGTCGTTCAATAGTTCATCTTTTGCATAATACAAAGGTAAATCATTATGTACCAATGACAACGATGACGTCACGAGACGGATCTTACGTCATTGATTACGTCATCCAGGCCAGTGGCTCTCAACTTGCGGACCGCGGATCCGCGAAGCATGTTTCTTTGTCCTTACTTATTGTAATAAATGTGATTGTCACTCTGTCTGTTAAACTTTCATAGAAAACGGCTGAACGGATTCGAATTTATATGGCAAATGGTATGGCGATAACTTGAAAGAAAAAAACACAATGTCCGAAGAATGTTTCATTGATCTTTAATCCTTACTAATTCTAATAAATGTGAGTGTAACTCTGTCTGTCTGTCTGTTAAAGTTTTATAGAAAACGGCTAAACAATATGGCAAATTTATATGGTAAATGGTATGGCGATAACTTGAAAACTATACAATGTCCTTACAAAGGGTTTAGTTTTTATCCAGGTGCGTGGAGTAGTACTCTCAGGGTGAATTCGCGGGAAACTGCTAGTATTAAGTAGTTGTTTACTCACGCCAGTTAGAATAAACATCCTCCTGACCTTATCCCAATTTTATTTGGGGTCGGCGCAGCATGTTTTCTTCTTCCATACTCTTCTATCTGCCGTCATCTCGCTAGTAACATACATTCTAATCATATCAACCTTCACACAATCCGTCTATCGTTTCTTCGGTCGTCCCCTTCCTGTATATCCATCCACATTCATGTCCAAAACCTTTCTCACTACATGATCCTCATTCCTCCTCATCACATGCCCATACCATGATAACCGATTAGAATAAATTATAACCGATTAGAATCCTCACTAATATTATAAATGCGAAAGTAACTCTGTCTGTCTGTCTGTCTGTCTGTTACGCTTTCACGCCAAAACTACTGGACCGATATAAATGAAATTTGGTACAGAGATAGAATAGACCCTGAGGAACAACATAGGCTACTTTTTACCCGGGTGCGCTAAGTAGTTCCCTCGGGATGCGGGTGAAACCGCGGGAAACAGCTAGTATTAGAATAAACAGACATACGGTATGTAGCTAGTGATAATTTGTGCTATTTATGTTGATAAAAGTTTATTTACATTGTTATCAGCGTGTGTGTTAATTAATACCGACACCAACTGAGGCTGCTTATTATTTTATACTCAACTAGCTGTTTCCCGCGGTTTCACCCGCATCCCGAGGGAACTACTTAGCGCACCCGGGTAAAAAGTAGCCTATGTTGTTCCTCAGGGTCTATTCTATCTCTGTACCAAATTTCATTTATATCGGTCCAGTAGTTTTGGCGTGAAAGCGTAACAGACAGACAGACAGACAGACAGAGTTACTTTCGCATTTATAATATTAGTAAGGATACTTAATTCTTTAAAAATGTTGCCCGCCTCTCGTGTACAAGTTCGAAACCTGGCAAGTACCAATGTGACTTTTCTAAAGTCATATGTTCTTTCTAAGTATATCTTAGACGTCACTGACTAACGGTGAAGGAAAAACATCGTGAGGCAACCTGGACTTAAAAAGTCTGAAATCGCCAATCCGCCTTGAGCAAGCGTGGTGATCAATGCTCATGCCTGCTCTGTATGAGAAGAGGCCTGTGCCCAGCAGTGGGACAGTATATAGGCTGATGATGATGACTCAATTTTTAATTTGCATTTCATTATGTACAATTAAGTTGACAATAAGTAGAACCAATATGGACCCTAAAGGGCACAGCAAGAAGACATAAGCCGCAGAGCATCTGTTCTATATTTATTTTTAACATAGTTAAGTATAAATTATTTTGTATGTTTATATATTTACTTCTATACATATAATATTTACCTATTTAATTTCAGAAACAAGCAGAAAAACTAAATACAGCGGCTCCTATTACAAAACAGTTGAGAACCACTGAGATTCTATCGGGTTACAACAAGCATAATCATCATACAACAGATGGTTGAAGATAACAGACATCGATCCATACTCATCTATCTATACATATAAAATGCTTTGTCCTGAATGACTGACGGATCAACGCACAGCCTAAACCGCTGATCGTAGAGACCTGAAACTTGGAGGGTGTGTTCTTTGTATGACGTAGGCATCCGATAAGAATAAAAAAAAGAAAAAAAAAAAGGATTTTCGGAAATTCTAAGCTAAAGCTAGTCCTTACTAATATTATAAATGCGAAAGGGTGTTTGTTCTTTCACGGTAAAATGGCTGAAGGGATTTGGATGAAATTTATTACAGAGATAGATGGGACCGCGCACTCTCCGCAACCTATAAGCAATTATTTTTACGTTAAGCATTTCCCTGGGGGTGTAACCGCGGGATACTAACTTTAACCCGCGACATCACTTGTGTTTTACAAATTCAAGGGCTACCTTTGCTAGGTATACACTCACTACGCCCACCATACATCATACACTCAGTCTATACAGCGAGTGTCTGTATATACACAGGTGTAGGACATTTATTGTGACACAAAAAGTGTTGCGACAGCATCACAGAGAAACTGATGTAGTCTGAACAGCAAAGACATTAATGTGTGACATTTCTGTCACAATTTATGCCATAGTCTAAACTTAGTCATACTATATTATTCATCACCAGATTACAAAGTATCAGGCCCACGAAGGAACATCGAATTCGACTCATCAGTTTCCGTGAAATGACACTACAAAAACAGTATTCAATCGCATACAATGCCTAAATGTTATTTCCTTAAACTTGGAATGTCGGTTACTTAACGACATATTTAACAATGTAGTTAGACAATCGTTTAGTAATGTCGGCTACATAAAAGAGAGCAGTTAGTCATTTACAATTAGGTTAATTAGTAATCGGAATATTTCACAAACGTTAAAATCTTTTGTAATTAATACCGCGTACTAATTGACGTGATTATTTTAAAGAATGCGACTTCCCCAAAATTAAGGTTATCAATACTATATTACTCATCATCATCATCAGCCTATATATCGTCCCACTAGGCACAGGCCTCTTCTCACACAGAGAAGGCATGAGCATTGATCACCACGCTTGCTCAAGGCGGATTGGCGATTTCAGACTTTTAAATTCCAGGTTTCCTCACGATGTTTTCCTTCGCCGTTAGTCAGTAAGATATAGGTACTTAGAAAGTACATATGACTTTAGAAAAGTCGTTACTGATAAGCATACTTTAAATTAATACAACTTGCTGCCCCTTCGAGGCATCGCCCCCAATCAAATATTTCAATCTTTTGAGCGACCCCTAATTCATCCCTAGGTACTAATATTAAATGCGAAAGTAACTCTGTGTGTCGCGCTTTCACGCCAAAACCACTGAACCGATTTAAATGAAATTTGCTACACAAATAGTCTAGAGCCTCAGATAGGACATAGGCTACTTTTTACCCGGGTGCGCGAAGTTGATTCCTCGAGATGCGAGTGAAACCGCGGGAAACAGCTGGTTGGACTATAATATCTATAAGTAAAACCTAAATTACTTCAAATAACATCAGCTATCTACCAGTGAATAGTGATAGTCCCATCAGTCAAGAGGTTTTTGAGTTCACCCGGACAATCTGACAGAAAAACTAACTAACAGATTAATAGGCATAGAGTAAAACCGTTATCTTGTCATGACAAACAGACAATTCAATTCTATTTATTTGTATACTAGCTTTCCGCCCGCGGCTTCGCCCGCGTGGACATTTTTTTTACACCTTGGGTTACATTATTCAAGTTTTAGTAGGGATCCCTAATTATTTCTGGAAATAAATATAGCCTATGACACTTGGTAAAGATGTAGCTTTTTAACGGTGAAAGAATTTTAAAATCGGGCCAGTAGTTTTTGAATTAAAACCCTACAAACAAACAAACAAATCTTTCCTCTTTATAATATTAGTATTTGTATATATGTATAGTAGATACAGTCATGTACAAAACATTTATTGAATGTACATTTAGTCATATAAGGGGCTTTCCCTGGCACCACATACAGTTTCATACATGGTTATCAACATATATTTTATACTTATTTACGAATGAGGAAAAATATTCAGGTACGTTGGCTTATAACCGAGTTGTCGTGGCTAGTGGCTAAGTAACCATCTATGTCATAGCGAGACTCCTCCGAGCCTCGGAAAGCACGTTAAGCCGTTGGTCCCGGCTTTCATATGTGAATCTTTGACAGTCGTTACGGTTGTCAAAAGCCAGAAAGTCTGACAACCAGTCTTGTAAAGTGGTATCGTGTTACCCGATAACTGGGTTGTAGAGTTCAGATAGACAGTCGCTCCTTGTATAACGCTGGTATTCATCTCCATTCCGTGTGATTGGAAGCCGACCCTGACTACCGGTAACGACTGTCAAAAATCTACAAATGACAGTCGGAACCACTGGCTTTGTGTTATCAGACTCAAAGATGGGTTCCAGTCTAATATGAATGACCCATCTGCTTTCACAGCTGCCTCGTTGACTCATCATCATCTGCCTAACCTTTTCTCAGCTATGTTGGGATCGGCTTCCAGTCTAAACCGGATGCAGCTGAGTACCAGTGTTTCACATGGCGCGACTGCCTATCTGAGTTCCACAACCCAGTTACCGGGTAACACGGTACCCCATGGTAAGACTTGTTGTCAGACTTTCTGTCTTCTGACTGCCCGTAACGACTGTCAAAGATTCACATATGACAGCCGGGATCAACGACTTAATGTGCTTTCCGAGGCACGGAGGAGTCTCGCTATGACATAGATGGTCACCCATCCACGGACCGACCGCGCCAAGCGCAGCCTAACCTTTGATCGGTCGAACCGTGCGGCTGTTACTTAGCCACGAGCTCCTCTCCGTATATATAACATTTGCGTAATAAAACGTAATTCCGCTACGAAATTGTTGGAATTTCGATGCAACTATACATGTATAGTGTATTTCCTCAGATGATTGGCTTAACCAGGAAATTATATTTATCCTGTAACAGGGACTTCAAGGGCCAAGTTCACCACAGATGACTACAAAATCGGTACCTACGTTAAACACGAACATTTTTAACTACAAAGCCTCTTCATGTTACCCACTTCTTGTTTAAACTCGGGTTGGTAATCGACCGTTTTAGGAATAAAACGCTCAAATTACAGTGTAGTCTTCGAAACTTAGGCCCAAGTTCACCAACAGATGGTTACGTCATCGGCCCTTTAAACAAAAACGTTTTTTAACCAGGAAGCTAGAATTTTCGAAAATCGAAATTTGGAAGTTTGTATTTATGGTAAACAGCTGTTTTAATTTAATCGGACCGTTATCGATATATTTTCTCGAAAAGTGTGTACTCAGTTAATACATTTCTACATGACTAAGTACCGAAAATAATCTATACATAGAAAATGACTGACGGATCAACGCACAGCCTAAACCGCTGATCGTAGAGACCTGAAACTGGGAGGATGTGTTCTTTGTATGACGTAGGCATCCAATAGAAAAGGATTTTCCGAAATTCTATCCCTAAGGGGGGTGAAAAAGGGGGGCAAAGATTGTACGAAACTCTGTACTTTTTAATTTGAAAGCTAATTTAAAAAATAATCTTGAAAATAGGCATTATTAATTTTATCATGAGCTTATCGCCGTACCGTTTAAACACAGCGTTTAAGGAGTTTTCCGGGTACGCTAATTATAGTTATTAATTTTTTTTAACCGACTGCAACAAAGGAGGAGGTTCTCAATTCGACTGTATATTCTTTTAATGTTTATTACCTTAACTTTCGAGTAGGTGAACCGATTTTGATGTTTCTTTTTTTAATTGAAAGCTGGTGCTTCCCATGTGGTCCCATATAAATTTTAATAACATCGGTTCCGCCGTTTTCTAAATATATTAAAAATAACGGTTTACCTCTAATTTGCGCATACGAGAAGTCAGTGGCAAAATACTAACAGTAACTTACGAGACACCGACTTCTAGAGCGATGTTTTGGTCGATAAGCGGCTAAATAAAATTTATTTTTCTCTTTTCAGTGTTTATGGAAGTCGATTTTATTTTATGCTGATTACTGAATGTAGAAAACAGTGGTGACCTAGTGGTTAAGGCATCTCTCGTGTATGAGTGTGCAATGTGGCTTTTCTAAAGTCATACGTACTATTTAAGTATATCTTAGACGGTAAATTTGCTCTGTTATTATAATTATTAATTATTGGTAATTGGCTGAATTTAAATTGTAATTTAATTGTTTCATTATTATTTTTTATCTTTTTTGTATAGCATCATTTTTATTGTATAACTTTCTCAGAGATAACCTGTACTGTAAAAAGACTATTGTAAACATTTCCATTTGAAAAGAGTGTCTATGGAGTTTCTTGCCGGTTCTTCTCCATAAGACCCACTCCTTGGAACCGTGCAACTAGCTTGACGTTTTATAAGTGCCTGCAAAGACCTATTTGAAATAAAAACATTTGAGTTTTGAGGTAACAGTGAAGGAAAACATCGTGAGGAAACCTGAACTTTAAAAAGTCTGAAATCGCCAACCCGCCTTGAGCCAGCGTGGTGATCAATGCTCATGCCTTCTCTGTATGAGAAGAGGCCTGTGCCCAGCAGTGGGACGATATATAGGCTGATGATGATGAACGAATATTTGCTCACACTCTCGGTCGAAGCGCCGACAACATATCGAGTGTAATTCGCGTGAGACTTCTTCGACAATTGCGATGTAATAGAAATTCCTAGTGTAATATGGGGCAACGCTTTTTAAGAGTTCCGTAGTCGACAAGGAACCCTTATAGTTTTGCCATGTCTGTCTGTCCGCGGCATAGCTCAGAGGTTCTTGGTACTAGAAAGCTGAAATGTTGGTATGGTTATGTATATTGATCACGCCGATAAAGTCGTAAAAAATATTATGAAAATCAATTTTTGCTCGATACGAGAATAAGTTTGTGGAATAAAAAATCACAGACGTAGCCCATTAAATGAACTAAAAAGGAAAACTATCACGGCTACGTAGGCTTAACCGGTTTTTTTTGTAAAGCCGACTCCATTACTCCAATGTATTTGGGAAAAGGCTAGCCAAATAAAGAGGTAGGTACTTACCAGTCCATCTGCTTTGACATCAACCGAAGTGTCCCTCATTTTAAGAACTAGGCATTGTCTTCTAAGTAGGTCCACGTCATTAGTTAGAACAGCCACATGGATGGGTCTGAAAAATAAAACAAACCTTAATATCATCATCATCTGCCTAGAATTTTCCCAACTATGTTGGGGTCGGCTTCCAGTCTAACCGGACGCAGCTGAGTACCAGTGTTTTACATGGAGCGACTGCCTATCTGACCTCCACAACCCAGTACCGGGTAACACGATACTCCTTGGTAAGACTGATTGTCAGACTTTCTGGCTTCTGACTGCCCGTAACGACTGTCAAAGATCTACAAATGAAAACCGGAACCAACAGCTTAACGTGCTTTCCGAGGCACGGAGGAGTCTCGCTATGACATAGATGGTCACCCATCCACAGACTGACCGCTCCAAGCCTAACCTTTGATCGATCGACCCGTGTGGCTGTTACTTAGCCACGAGCTCCTTTAAAACAATGCTTGATAATAGATATTATAATCTAGCTGAGTCCCCCGTCCTGACCCCCTACTTAACGCCCCTGAATAAAAAATAGTCTTTTACCGTCTCCAGACTCTCATTTATCTCCGTACCAAACTTCATGCAAATCGATTCAGCCGTTTTACCGTGGAAGTGTTACAAACAAACAAACTCTCTTTCACATTAAAACGTTACCTCTACTGCCGTCATAAGAAAGAGCGTAACTAACATTTTCTTTTGATATTGAGTTAAGTACATATATTTGTAATCAGGAAAAGAATCTGATAACGAATATGTATTAGAAATTTAAACGCACCCTATTTGCTGTTTGTTCAAACGATTTTGAGCTCTATTGCTAAAGTGACAAGACAAAAAACAGACACAAAATATATTTGTTATTGTAAACATTATTTCGCTTTCAACACCATCCTTATCTTTAGAGAATAGAAGTCAAAATCGGTTGAATAAGCTGCAAAAAAGTTTGGACTTTTTTTTCTATTGTAAAAAACTTTTATATTACAGTTTAAGTACCTATAGTTAGAACCCAAAAGCAATTTTGTTTGACGCTTTCACGATAAAACGGCTGAACCGATTTAGATGAAATTTGGTGTGGAGGTAGATTGAAACCTGGGTGAGTATATAGTTCTACGAGACGTTTGAAAGAGATACCGCACACCCTGAATACAAAGGGCTAAGGAAGGAACATGGATGAGTTTTAGTCAGTAAGAGTGTGACACTCCCTCCCGCCCCACCCACGGCTGGAGGGCTCAATTGATGATTTCCCATACCTAAAAAACCGCGGGAAACAGTTTACGAGTATTTTCTGATGATTTCAATCAAACGATAGGTCAACATAATGTATGTTGTGAAATAAGTATCTGATCACTTTTGATAATAGTTGATGATAAAAAAAACCAGGTCTGTCATCATATTTATGTTGTTATCTTATAATAATTCTCGCCAAGGTACCAAACCGGCAACCTTTTCACTCAGAACTATAGTCGGAACCAATAATTTTATGAAAAACTAGCTTTCCGCCAGCGCCTTCGCCCGCGTGGACATTTTTTTTTACACCTTGGGTTACATTATTCAAGTTTTACTAGGGATCCCTAAATATTTCTGGAAATCAATATAGCCTATGACACTTCGTAAAGATGTAGCTTTCTAACGGTGAAAGAATTTTTAAAATCGGTCCAGTAGTTTTTGAGGTAAAACCCTACAAACAAAGCTTTCCTCTTTATAATATTAGTAAAAATGAAAATAAAGTCTTAACCTATTTTGTACTAATTCTGGCATGCAAAATTATAATTTAAAACCCATCCATGTTCCTTCCTCAGCCCTTTTAATTCCGGGGGCGCGGTGACTCTTTCGGACATCCCGCAGCCCCGGCAGAACAATGTACGTAGGTACCTACGTTATCAAACATTTTATTTATTTATTTATCAACTCTAAAACAATGGGGTTTGTCAACACAATACGTTGTAGGTACATATTGACTTTGAATAAAAATAGTCATGCAATTATTTTACAACTAGCTTCAGCCCGCGACTTCGTCCGCGTGGAATAGTGGTGCTCCGCTCCTATTGGTTTTAGCGTGATGATATACAGCCTATAGCCTTCCTCAATGGACTATCTAACACTGAAAGAATTTTTCAAATCGTACCAGCAGTTCCTGAGATTAGCGCGTTCAAAAAAATAAATTAATTACTAATTTCAGCGCGCGATTTCGTTTGCATCTTCCCAATTGTGTCCAGATAGGGGGATAAAAAGTATCCCCTGTGATGTCCAGAGTATAAACTATTGGTGTCCCAAATTACATCTAAATCTGTACAGACCTTTAAGTGTGATCGGCCAATATCCCTGAGTTCTATTGCGTATTATGTGGGCTGAAGTAAAAATAAACTAACTTTTTCGCGCGATATAACCCGCGTCCCGAAGAAAGTGCTAAACGGACCCAGATAAAAAGTAGCTTGTAATCATCTCAGGAGTCCCAACTACCTCCATATTGAATTACATCCTAATCAGTTTAGCCATTTTACCGTAAATGCGTAACAAACAAACTCACTTTCACATTTATAATATTAATTGTATCCTATCTAGTTTAGTTACACAATTTATATCTCAAAAATGGATGGATTGGTTTTTAATATAATCTTTTATTTGTTGAATTTGTTTCCACCCAGAAAAACTAGTATTAAAAAATTTATTAAAAAAAAATATTAATTGGTTTTGATAAAGATACTGAGGTGGTAAGGTTGGTTATTAATTATAATGTAATTAGTACTATGTTTTGATAGAATTGTCATAATTATCTCAAAGTTAAAAAGATTAATGATTAATTAATTATCTTATCGAGTATCATAACATATGTTATTAGTCTATCTATGGGAAAATTATTTTTTACTCTGAAATTTAAATACAGATTTAGGAACAGGAACTGCAATTTTTTTATCTAAATACTAAAATGGTCTCCCACAAATCCTGAGGGAACATCATCATCATCTGCCTAGCCTTTTCCCAACTATGTTGGGGTCGGCTTCCAGCCTTAACCGGATGCAGCTAAGTACCAGTGTTTTACATGGAGCGACTGAGGGAACATCATGCACCTATATAAAAACTATTCTTTGTTGTTCTCCATAATATTACTTTCATCTAAATTGTTGTCTGCGGTTTTACGGTTAAAGTGTTAAACACAAACAAACTCACACAATACCTGCTAAATTGATTTTTTATGCATTTTGAAAGCTCTCAGCCCGTCATGAGATAATACTAGTAGTTATTAAGCGTCAAAATGCCTTTCACTACCATGAGTTTTCTTTTTAAACAAGTCTTCAGTCACTCTTGGTGACTATGCCAGCCTTATAGGAAATTACATAAAATATATCTAGCCATACATTGAAACATCAGCATTTTCTCCGTCTCCTTAAAATATAAATAAAATAATCCTATTGTAAATATACATATGGCGCAGAACCGGACCGAGTGGAGAAGAGTGACATACAGTCACGATCCTCAGCATTGAGGGAACGACCAGAAAGAAGATTGTAAATATACTTACAAATGCCCATCACCATCCTGGGTTAAACAGTACTTCCAGTCGGTAATCCCTTGACGTAGTAACAACACTCTGCGTTGCTCGGGGGGCACGGTACGTAGTAACTCATGCATACCAAACGCTAGCTTTTCATTAGATGGACTTAGGTCTTCAGGGGAATCCAAATTGTGTAGCCTATACCGCTCCGTAGCATTAATCTCCCGTTGATTGACATTTTCACTGATATCTTTAGTATGTTTATCGACATTCTTTAATATATTCAAAGGATTTACCAATAAATCTGGTGTCGTTGTTACGGATAGCGATGAAAATCTCCCGATACTGTTGTTGGAATCATCATCGAATACTGATCCGAGTTCCGGTAACGATGTTTCCGTTGATAGAGATTCCTTTTTTGGAACATTTTCTTCTTTTACGAACAGCATGTCAAATTCGTTTGGTGATATCACAATTCTTCGTGGCTGTCTCACTGTTGGTGCGTCTTTTACTACGTAAGGGGCTAGCTGCTGTCTTTTATTTCTTCGTCTCGGTTTGAATTTTTTCAACTCATCTGAACATGTCTCATGAGTCTGACACGATGTTTCAACAACATTCTTTTTATCACGCAATTGTATAGTCACTTCTGTTTGGCAAGAAACATTTTTAGTTTTTTTCGGTACCGTCAAAAGTGAATTTATGCTTCGAATTTTAAGTTCTTGACTAATTATTGAACACAGAGAACTAAATAGTATATCGTAATTATTCTGACCGATTAGTTTTGTTATTTCCTCTGATGTTTTCTCGTAGACTTGGCCGCCGTGGCTCTGGCACTTCGCAACTGTCTTACTAGACTTAGTCAGGACATTGAGTCGGTTCACTATGGTCATGTTACGGACTTCCCCCGAAGTGAAGTCACCCGCTTTCGAAGTGTAAATAATGTCTTCTTGCACAGAATTTTGCAACGATTTCACTAGATTTATATTACTCTTAAACTGCTTAACACCTTTCTTTAATATTATGCTCCTATTCAATATTAATGGCAGTTTTTTTACCGTGATTGGCTTCAAATCTTCCGTGGACATTTTGAACACTTTACGTTACTTTTTTTGCACTTATTTTGTGTCGTCACTGTTTATAATCCCTATCAGCAGTCACAAAGCGCGTAATAGCGAACGACACGGGCGAAATTCATGATTTTTTAAATAAATAACATGTTACTCCATTGGGGTATCCCCCTG
The DNA here is from genome assembly GCA_963891755.1 of Pyrrhia umbra. Classification (NCBI taxonomy): domain Eukaryota; kingdom Metazoa; phylum Arthropoda; class Insecta; order Lepidoptera; family Noctuidae; genus Pyrrhia; species Pyrrhia umbra. The sequence continues at coordinate 6,698,836 of OY982945.1, forward strand.
AAAACTGACATTACGGAACAAATGAACCTATAAAATTGTATGGTTAAAAAAGTTTGATTATACTGTACGATTACGTGACGACGCAATGTCGTGTCGTCGGATCAGCGGGTCTCGGGATCATGTATTGTATTATCTACGAATATAGGTAATATTTTGAACGTGATTTTAAATGGCTTCAAAACACTAGGTATTAGATAAAAGTTATTACTAATGAAACTCGCTCGCTGCTTATTTACTACACAAATACAAATCAGATTGCTTGGTCCGTTAGTTAACACAGATTACTATATACTACTGTCTTTAACACTCGTATCGTGATTAGTACGATTTACGAAGCCGCAAATATCGAACTATCAAGTCCCCCACCCATAACTGGAGGGGTAAATATTATATTATAATAATAACGTTTTGCAGCACACCGGGATCTGTCCTTGGGTACATTTCTAATGTGTAAAAAAGGTAAATCACTGTTTATGCGTCACTAGTACATTTAATTAAAGTTATTTTTCAAAGAGCTATTACGTGTTAGCTTTGGCCCCACGTTTGTTTTCCAAAGATCCGAGGCCCTTGCATGGTAGAAACTTGACGCTTGTATTTACTAACGTTATGCAGTATTACACAAGTTCTGAGGACCTTATAGCTAAGTAATAGCGGCACGGGTTGACCGATCATAAGTTAAACTGTGCTTGGTGCAGTCCGTCCGTGAATGGGCCATCAATTTCTGTTAGTTCCGGTTGAAATTTATAGATCTTTGAAAGTCAGAAGCCAAAAAATCTGACAACCAGTCTTACCAGAGGTATCATGTTACTCGGTAACAGGGATGTGCACGTCAGATAGGCAGTTGTTACATGTAAAACCCTGGAATACAGCTGCATCCGGTTTAGACTGGAAGCCGACCCCAATATAGTTGGGAAAAGGCTAGGCAGGTGGGTATTATACCCTAGTCTCACCTCTGTGCTTGAAAAGAAAATCTGCTTGAAACCTACTAAAATCAATGCAATGGTTATTATTTTTTTTTTTTTTAAACAGGAAGCTCAGTAAATTCGAGTACCACGCATTTAAATCAGATTTATTTTTTATCAAAAGTCGTGTGCATAAAACAGTCACGACTCTCAAAAGTCGTGAGGTGTAAAGATATTTTAGTTCTTAACATGCGGCATTCCCCTAGCAGTACGTTTCGTTACACTGCATCCTTGACCTACTTCTCAAAAAATATCATAATGAAGAATCGATAAATAATCGGGTGTTTAATTATTTTAGAAAACCAAATGCTTTGAAATATTTATAGCTATTGAAAACTTAGTTTTTTGAAAATATTCATAGAAAATTTTGAATTCTTACTACTTTTCGAGCAAAGGAACGTGTAAGAGTAACGACCTTGGCCTTGTTGCTCTTGTTCGGTGCGTTCGGAATACCTAATCCGAAAAAACATATATTTCTTCATCGGGGTATGTCTGTCTAAAACAAAATATTTTAATTTAAAACAAAAGAAATAAGACCTTTAAAATATCAATTAATTGACACAATATTTTTTGTATTTCGATATTGCAATTTATTGCAAATATAAAAAAATATCTTTGTCGTATGACATTAGTGGATTCAATCGAAACCTGATATTAAGAAATTTTGAAAATTAATTTGTATGTCTAAACATAACTTTAATTAATTCAAAAATAATGACTGAAACATCTAAAAACACCTTACAATCTCGGTTACTGTAATTATTATCATAGCTTTAAAAAATGCTGAAGATCATTTTTTTTTAATGGATTTTACTTCGATTGCTGTTTGAGTGAATATACAACGGTCACGTTTTTGAACATACAAAATAAAAAATCTAAGTTCCTAACCTAAAAAACTAAACTCAACAAATAATTTAGCCAATAGGTCGTGGAAGCGTGGATCGGAGTGGACGTTTCTATAACATAACCTATACCCTGCATGCGTGTCTCTGTTTGTTGTATTGTCTTATAGTACTTTAGGATTAGGATAATAGGTAAGTTTAATTAAAATCTAGGTAAGTTCTAAACCACTTTATTAGTAGGTACATTATTTAAATAAATATGGATCCTAATAAACCTCCAGATCCGGATCCTCCGGATAAAGGAGAACTATTTGATTATACTCCCTTTATGTCTGTGACGCTCCCAAATGATAAACAAATCCCGGAAGTCACAAACAACTCAGAAAACATGGACACAGACTCCGTCAATCGGAAAAGACCAGCTCTCTCTCCCCCTCCTACCGGCAATAATCCACCCAAACTCCCGAAAAACACTGTAGGCCGCCAAAGATATATGGGTAACGATCATGCTCCATTTATTGTTCATGTCACGAAAACCGAGGTTGAACAGTCAGCAGGCACTACTCTCCACCCAGTCAAATTCGGTCAGTTCCTCATGAAAAATAATATATACAATATACTGCCTGACGGAATTAAAAAATTAGGTAGAAACCGCGTATCGGTAGAATTTAAAACTTACCAAGATGCCAATAGTTTCCTCGTTAACCCAGTCCTAACGCAGAACAGTTACTCGGCTAACATCCCAACCTTCCACATCACCCGCATGGGTATCGTTAGAGATGTCCCAACGGATTGGTCTGAGTCAGAAATTATTGAGAACATCGAAGTGCCAGTCGGATGTGGCCCAGTCATTAAGGCTAGGCGTATGAATCGCAGAGTAAATTCTGATGGTATCACAGAGTGGAAACCGACACAAACTGTTGTACTAACCTTTGACGGGCAAGTCCTTCCTAAAAGAGTCTTTTGCTGTTACTCTGCTCTACCTGTAGACAGATATATGTACCCCACTATCCAATGCTTCAAATGCTGCAGATATGGTCATACACGTGCGCAATGTCGGTCTAAGCCTCGGTGTTTCCGCTGTGGCCAAGATCACATTGGAGATGGCTGCGATATTGCAAAGGATGATGCCTTCTGCTCTCTGTGTTCTGGTAACCATTTTGCCAACGATCCTTCTTGCCCAGAGCTGGGTAGGCAGAAGAGCATAAAAGCCGTGATGGCTGAAAAATCACTTTCTTATGTAGAGGCCAGTCAAAAGTTCCCTCCCGTGTCACGTTCGTTTGCTGAGATCACCAAATCAACTCCTCAATCCAAATCCTACAAAAAGACCGTATTTTTAAAACCCAAGCCCCGTGTCCCCCTTTCTCCGAGCTACGATAAGCAAGCCCACAAAGCCCTCACACACAACTACTCCTTTTCACCCTCAAAGAACGGGTGTGCTCTCCCCACGGAAAGTGCTTCACCCCGTCTCCCCTCCACTGCAAACTCCCAAGACATTGTAAACCTAATCACTTCAATGATTACAGCTGCTTTGCTCAACCCTGCTCACTCCCTACCTGACCACGTTGCTTACAAACTGACATCAATTCTAAATTTTATTAATAATGTCCGCTCCCCTGACATTTCTTCAGTGGAACGTGAGGAGTGCTCCTCACAAGAAGAATGAATTAATCTATCTCCTTAATAAATTTTCCCCATCCATTTGCTCTATCTCTGAAACATGGCTATTACCTAATAGTAACTTTTATATCCCAAATTTTAATAATGTACGACATGACAGACCAGACGGTTACGGAGGAAGTGCCTTGTTTATTAATAACAAGGTCCCTTTTTCCCCCATTCCTCTACCCTCCTTGAGCGACAACATAAATGTTGTCGCTGCTAAGGCTGAGGATATAACATTTGTCTCCTTCTATATTTCCCACCCTACCCCAGAAAACCTACCTCCTATTAGAAACATGCTTACAAACATCCATGGCCCACTGTTAGTTATGGGTGACTTTAACTGCCACCATTATAGATGGGGCTCTGACCACTGCGACAGTTTTGGACAAGGTATGGTTGACATCCTGGATGATCTTGATCTGTGCGTCTTGAATGATGGTAGCCCGACACGTAGGTCTGCACCTGGACAAAATAAGAGCTGTATAGATATCTCGTTCTGTTCAGCTAATATAGCAAGTCTGTTGGAATGGAGTTGTTTACAACTGTCATACGGTAGCGATCATTTCCCCATAATAATTAAAATCCCTTCAAAATCTCTATCTGCTGTACCCCCTCCACCGTTACTTAAATACCAGCTTAATTCAGCTGATTGGGATCTATATTCCAAAATACTTGATCATAGAATTTCTAGCCTTCCTGTGATCAGCGTGGATAATGCTGGGGAGTGTTTCTCCGCCTTTTCATCGACCATTTCAGCTACAGCAGAAGACTGCCTGCCTCGTAAAAACCCCCGATCGGGAAAGATCCCATCCCCTCCCTGGTGGGATAAAGAGTGCACGGCTAGCATTAGGCTAAGGAAGGAGGCTGAGCAAGCCTATAATTCCGCCATGTCTGTCGAAAACCTTATAACCTACAACAGAGCAGTGGCCAAGTCCAGGAAAATGTTTAGGAAAAAAAAGAAAGAAAGTTGGCACTCTTTCTGTCACTCGCTGAACCCAACAACTCCAGTAGCGACAGTGTGGAACAGGATTAAGAGGTTTAGGACAGGCTGTTCCCCAACTAATAGCAGTGCCATCCATGACAACTTAATAGAACAGTTTTTCTCCAAAGTGGCTCCTCCCTATGTCCCCAAGGAAGACGAGTGTAGTATGAGCAGTGCTACTCCAAAACTTACTGATGACCCTATGGACGCACCTTTTACTTCTGCAGAACTGACATCAGTGCTATCACACGTCCAAGACTCAGCTCCAGGCTTAGATGGGTTCACTTACTCTTTCTTATCTAAAGCCAACGAAAAATGCCACCAATACTTCCTGGATTTGGCCAATTTCTGTCTTAACTCCGGTTATGTTCCTCCTGAGTGGAAAGTCCAAGTCATCATTCCCATATTGAAGCCTGGTAAGAATCCTGAGGATCACAACAGCTACAGACCTATTGCTTTGTCATCCATACTACTCAAACTGTTGGAACACCTTATTAAAAATCGACTGGAATGGATAGTTGAAAATAGGCAACTCCTTCCCAAATCACAATTTGGCTTCAGAAAGGGGCTTGGCACTGCTGACAGCGTTAGTATCTTGTACTCAGATGTAAGGCTGGCTTTCAGTAAGGGTGAGGCAGTTGTCGCTGCTTTCCTTGATGTTTCATCTGCATATGATTGTGTCCTTCTTTCAGTCCTCAGGCAAAAAATGCATGAGCTGAGGATCCCTGGAAAGATCACACAACTGATTAATAACATGCTTACATCACGGCCATTGCAACTGAGGACACATAAGCTAAGCTCTGACCAGAGAACTGTATGGAGAGGCCTACCACAGGGCTCGGTGCTAAGCCCCATACTTTTCAATATTTATACAGCTAACTTACACACTTGTCTCAACTATAATTGTAAAATCCTACAGTATGCAGATGACATTGCACTCTATGTCTGTGGCTTATCCATCCCTGATTCTGCCCAATCCCTCAATATTTCCCTTAATTCCCTAAACCAATGGCTTCTCAAACATGGTTTATCCCTTAGCGTTCCTAAAAGTATGGCAGTTGTCTTCACCCGTAAACGTTCTATACCCCAAGTTAGCATATGTATAGAGAACCAACCTATATCCATCAGCTCCAAGGCTAGGTTTCTTGGTGTCACACTAGATTCCAAGCTTTCTGGTGTAGATCACATCAACCACATTGTTAAAAAATGTGAAAAACGAATCTCCATCCTTAAGACCCTGGCAGGTGTCTGGTGGGGGGCTCATCCTTTTACTCTGAAAATGGTATATAACGCATTAATTAGAAGTGTCATGGACTACTGCAGCTTTGTCCTTGAGCCTTGCAATAAGACAGCCCTCTATAAACTGGACTCCATTCAAGCAAGATGCCTTAGGATAATAATTGGTGCAATGAAATCCTCTCCGGTAAAAGCCCTACAAGTGGAATGTGCAGACCCTCCTCTTAAACTCAGAAGACAATATTTGGCTGATCGATTCCTATCCAAAGCTTTCCCCATATCATCCCATCCTCTAATCCCCATCCTAGAACAACTAAACCAAAATTTTAATATGAATAGTACTTACCGGCACAAAAAAACATGTCCACCTTTGATCAGTAGGTACAGAGAACTAATCAAACTCCATGCTCCAGTTTGTCGGTTTCCATCTCTTCCAGTATACTCATCCAGGTTCGAAATCATACATTATAAGCCTGATGTAGTTTTGGGACTGGGAATCTCCAAAACATCTCAAGATGCTAAAGCAATTTTTTCTCGTGCAATTCAACATCACTGGGACGGTTGGCACTACTTTTATACAGACGCTTCAAAAATTACAACATCAGGAAAAACGGGTGTAGCGGTGTATTACCAAAACTCTCGAATTGCAATTCAGTTCCAGTGTCCTCCGGAATCTTCCGTGTTCACGGGGGAATGTATTGCGATTCTAGAAGCCATACAATTCATAGAGTCTCACAATATTAAAAATTCGGTTATTTTTTCTGACTCCCGTAGCAGCATCCAGGCCATTATGAAAAATCCGCTAGGCGGGGGGCTCCTCAATGAAAATATTATCAAAATTAGAAACCTATTGTTTAGTCTCCATAGCAAGGAAAAAAAAGTAGTCCTGGTCTGGATTCCCAGTCACGTAGGAATTCCGGGCAATGAGTGTGCCGATTCCCTGGCTAAATTCGCAACCTCGGGTATTGTTGACATGAAACACTACACAATCCAACCCTACGATCATATCAATAACACAAAATCAAAAATGGCGTGTCTATGGGACAGAGACTGGAAAGAAATAGCTAACCAAAAGAGTTTTGTCTATGCCAGTATTCAGGAAGACATAAATCTGAAACCATGGTTCTCTAGATGCCAAAAAATTGGTAAAAAAACCCTGTCCACTATATGCAGAGTAAGATTGGGTCACTGTTGTAGCCCAGTATTCCTTCACAAGATTCGCATCAGAGACAGTTCTATCTGCGAGTGCGGTCTTGATGAGGGTTCATTGGACCATATATTCCTCTCTTGCCCTAAAAATCGTAATTCGATCGATTTGTACAGTAAATTTCCTAAAATCAAAATTCCCCTTCCCATTAATTTTCGCTCCCTATTAACCCATTTCTCTCCAAATCTCATAGGAATATTAGCTCAATTTATTACGGAAAATAGCATTAAATTATAGTCCCTTCCCCTCAACCTTAGTATTACTTAAAGTCTGTTTCATATTGCTTTCCTTGTGTCAAGTCTATTATTACTTTGTTGCATGTATGTTTGTAGATATAACAGTTAATTACTAACCAAATGTGTTTGTCCTTTTCCAGTTACTAACACCGGACACGTAAACCGAAAAGTCCCTTTCATGGTCACGTGACACTGGCAAGTAGTCGGACGACTCGTTTGCCATAAAAAAAAAATAAAAAAAAAAAAATTTAGCCAATATTCTTGCAGAATGCAGAGAAAACAGTCTGTACAAAATATTAATGCTGTTAATTATTTATTCAATTCTTCTATTATTATTTAATCATTAAACTTAACCATTTTATTAGCGATCAAAACTGATACAAACATAACAGGGACGCAGTTTTACATAAAAAAATATGTTTGTGTTTTAAGATGTTGCTCGTAAATTCTAAATTTTTCACGTTAGTGAAGCTTGATATCTGAATTGGGACCAATAAAGATATTATATGATTATAACACACGTCTTACTATCGGTAAAAACGACTCACAAACAATAATAACAGTTGAATCATTAAGATTAAATTGTTATAACTGTGATAACAGGTACTTCGTTTTCACATAAAAAAACACAAGAAATCCCTAGACCATGTGACCAACATCTTTCATATTATTATTTACTAACAAGAAAACATTTAGGTAAATTTAACTTTTAAAAGAAAAATATTTTTTCATCTATCAATTCTTCAGCTACCAACTCTCTTGTCAATATCAACTACTGAATCTAAGATATTTATTTATAAAATTAAATATACAAGACAAACATTCAACTTTAATATGTACGGACCAAACTCTGGTATCCGAATGTCCACCTACATCAGACTGAAATTGTTTACAAGGGGAAGTCCTACCATAGACTAGCCGCTATATATTATGCAGGTATTGTTAAGAAGGTTAATATGAAAGGAGGCTGTATATGTTTTATGTTCTGATGCAAAATAAGAAATACTTAGTTCAAATTTATTTTTTACTGTACAATAAAAAAAAATAGAAATCTTAGAACAGAAAACTTTTGTTTCTTTTCATGTAAATATATACATTAATATGAAGGTTCTTAATTATTTACATATTTACTTATATTTACAATAATAAAAACATAAAAATAATAAATTATACTAATATAATTAGGCATCAAAATATTCATCCGCATCGCTGTCAACGGGAATCGTGCCCAAAAGGCTGGCTGCATTGCCACGTTGGATGGCAATGCTGATTTTTTGACCGAAATATAGGCCAGCCCTTTGATCACGCGTGGAGTCTACTAAACGTTTGCCTATATCACGAAATAGTAGACGGGCACTTGGACCCCATGGCCCTAATGTTTCTACCCCAAACGGCTCAAATATATAATTACCACTAAGGTTTATATATTTGCGCCGTTTAAGGTTTTCTGCAGCTGCGGCAGCTGCACCAGCACAGCCCACCGTACTGGGAAGATGGGATGGAGCAAGGGTGTCGACACAAGTTGCATCCCACACCAAAGACCTTCCCATCTTCCATGGCATTACAGACATCCCATCCGGTCTCTTGCCGTCGTCGCGTGCCAAACCATTGGGTTCTAGAACGGCTGGCACCCCGGCGGTGACAAGAGCACGGCGGATGATGTCGTTAATGCTGGCATGCCGTGCTATGCGACCTGCGCTCTTGATGCAGGAAAGACCATGGTGACCAAGGCTGTCCACCGATTCGCCGCATTGGCAGCGGTGCGGAGCTCCACAGGGAGCGCCCAGGCGCAAGCATGTAGCGAGCCGAAATGTTGTATCACCCAGCATAGTGCCTATGTTGGGTGATGGAAGTGCGTGAAGCCAAAGACCTGACTCCCACTCTCCCAAAGCCAGAAGGCGAGCACGCTCAGCAGTGTTGGTAGACGTTTCAATAAGGTTTTTTCGTACCAACCTGCAAAGCGGCTCATCCCATTGTCTCTGGGAAGCGGGGTTGTCAGGTAAAGCTGTGTTTGGGCAAGCCATTTTCCAGGCGTTCATAGCATCAGTCAAATACGGCACCTCAGAGTCAACCAGCGATGGAGCTAAAATTTTCCTGGTTAAACTTTCAGTGCTGTAGACCGAGGATAAGAACGCCGGTAGACTAACACTAGAAATTTTGCGGACGCCGAGGCCACCAAAACGAATGGGAAGAGTAGCTTGAAGCCACGCACGGTCGTCCAAAGCCACATTAAATAATGACGTTAACGTGTTACGAATAATTTGGTCAACTTTGTCTAATAGATGCGGCTGCTTCCATAGAGGGGAAGAGCGGAGATTATAAATAAATTTTGGGCCAAAACAACAATATTTTAGTAAAGTAAAAGCCGAGTGTAAATTAATTTTGAGTAGTCTGTCCGAAATATCTTTAAAATTAGCTATTTTTGAGTCAATGAAATTTTCAAAACTGTCTTCCAAAATTGGGGAACCTAGGAGGTGCAATGAGCTTTTTTCAAGGATTTTGATTTGCGGGGCTATTGCATTAAATTTTGATAGGGTTGACTGTCTGTCGGTTATGTCAGGGAGGTAAATTTCACACTTAGAGAAGTTAAGGTCCAAACCGATGTTGCTGAATTTTTGTTCAAGGAAAATTAGATCTTTTAAAACTGTATCTATATCCCCTCCTAGGGTTCCGTCATCCAAATACCACACATTAAATTTAGAATTTAGTTGTTTTATGATAGGATGAATTGCCAAACTAAAAATGACCGGCCCAAGAGGATCACCTTGTTGGCAACCAACTGCAGAATCCAAAATATTGTCCTTATATAATAATTTTGAAGGGTGTCTGTAACACTGCCAAAGGAAACTGTAAATTTCGGGTAATTCTTTTTTTGCTTCAGCCAACAAAGTGTCTCTGTTAACAGAATTGAATGCATTTTTTATGTCAACCTTAAGGATGACTTCACCTTTGTCACAATTTAAGTAGGTGGACAAGGCATGTACGGCAGCCTCACAGCCCCCCTTTGAACCAAATCCAAGCTGCCGGGGCTGGAACTTAGTAGCAAGCAAATCATTACAGTGCTTGCTACAAATTTTGGCTGCCATACGCCTGTAGGTACACCCTACGGCAATGGGACGAATGCCGCCGTCTTTCTTGCGTAGGGCACATAGATTGGCTCCATACAGCACATCGACGACGGCATTATTCACATTGCCGGAGAGCATTAAATTGACTAGAGCCGTAAGTTCTTTTAAAAGTGACTCACCAGCCTCCCCAGCGCCTGAACTTAAAAGATCCTTTAGATGTTGAGGAGTCAGGCCGTCGAGGCCGCCGGCGGAGCCACTTCTAAAGGAAGCCACGGCTGCAGTAACATGGCGAGCTGTAATATTTAATGGAACTGTATCCTGATCGGGGGGGTCGGGGAAGGTGAGGCCATCCGCCGGAGCCGGATGTTTACTCTCCAGAGCGGCAAGGGTTTCTGGAGAGTAGGGCGCCACCACATCGCTGCTAAAGAGCATCCTAGCAGCTCCCCTAATGTCACCTTCCCTCAATTTCGATTCTACATGATGACATATTGTATCTTTAGATGCAATATGTCTTGTCTTGGTTCTTAATTAAATTTTTATATGCTCATCTATCTCTCTTTTTCTTATCAAGGGTTGACTTCTAAGCTAGACAAATGCTCTTATGATCTCTGCAACCCAGTTTCTGGGTAAACATCTGGGTACAACTGGCTGTTAGATTTTTAAGGGTCTTCCTACCTAAAATTAAAAGCACACAATGCCTTTTAAACCATAGAGAGGACTTGGTATCCATAATTTTAATTAACATATCAATTTATTTTTGTTGTTTTTAGGTGCTTTAGATGTGATGTGTAATGATAGTGATACATTTAGAAACAGCCCTAAAAGAAAAAGCTGTTTTTACATAATTCTAAAGCAAAAATGTTTTTTTGAGAATTACAGATAACTATTTTTTTTATTAGAAGCCTGACCTGACTAGGAATGACACCTGTAACGGGTGTGCGTTACAAACACAAATTACACATGCATAAACAGACTGATCTGAAAAAATAATTGCATCGTGCGGGAATAGAAGCCGCTTCACGCAGTATCGTAGACAGTTGCTCAGCCACTGACTCTGTATTTATTTATAATCTGCAAATACTTACTTTTATAGATGCTTATAGAAATTCCCAGTCTAGAAGTACCTAATATTTTAAGTCTAGCTGATGATACCACCACTGCATGTCAAGGGACGAAGATACCTCCTCATACGCAAAAGACTCGAGGTTCCGGGATGTTCGATAGAGTTACCGCGCCCCCGGAACACAGGACGAAGGAAGGCACATGGATGGGTTTTAGTCAGTAAGAGTCTGACACTCCCTCCCGCCCCGCCCATAGCGGGAGAGGTCATTTGATGACATCCCATTGTTAAGACGAGCATTGATCTTGATCACCATCATCATCTGCCTAACCTTCTTGAACTGTAGTGGGAACAGCTTCCAGCTTGGAGATGGATGATTCTATGCTACATTTTATCCAGATGCGTTAAGTAGCTCCCTCGGGATGCAGTTTATAATTTAAGTACCTAGGTACTTAGGTAAGGAAAAGATGTAGATTGTAGGTAGAACCAACATAGTAATACCGGATTACATCAGCCATATTCAATCTTTTTTTTATAGGGGTTACAAAAAAACGTTTCTAGGTGTTAGGTAATAATAAACTTGATACGTTTTCCTCGGAATGCTGACAGGGTCCTCTTTTATTTCTTACATGAAGTAGGTACCTGTTTTATATACTCGGTGCGCCCACAGTTTTTCTGATGGACGCGAAATTTAAAATGGTTGACAACTTTGTAACCCGATCACAAAGGTTGAGTACTAACCTATAGCTGCATTATAGGTATTCTAAATAGCTCTTACTGACAATGAAAAAATTGCATGAGAAAACGTAACAGGAAGTTTAATATGCAGCTTCGGTGAAACCCCTAGACTTTTTCTTTCTTTCTTTCTATCTATTCGAAACTAAATAAATGTGAAAGTGAGTTTGTTTGATATGCTGTCACGGTAAAATGGTTAAACTGATTTTGTTGAAAGTTATGGATATAGATTAATGTCTGGGGAAGGACAAGTATATCCGGTTAAATAATTAGATTCGTCACATACTTACCCGGATAAATTAATTATAATATACTTACTAGCTTTCCGCCAGCGGGTTCGCCCGCGGGGGTATACGAATTCAAATTGAAAATGACAGAGTTTCATACAAACTTTGCTAGTCCGATTTGAAAAAATCTTTCAGTGTTAGATAGCTCATTTATCGAGGAAAGCTATAGGCTATATATCATCACGCTAAGACCAATAGGAGCGGAGCACCACTATTCCACGCGGACGAAGTCGCGGGGAGAGGCTAGTCATATCGTAAATGCGAAAATACTACGCTTTCGTGGTAAAATTTCTAAATGAAAATTGGTATGGATGTAGTTACCAATATATATAAAATTCAATGACACTTCGTTGTAATTTTATAACTCAAGAACGGGATCACCTATGCAAAACAAATGTTTAGGCTTTATTCGGACTATTTAGGAGATGGTTTATGTGAAGTTTGCACAAAATCGGTCGAGCGGTTCATCTTTAATTTGAATTCATATAGCCCACGCGGGCGAAGCCGCTGCAGAATCTATGTTATAGAATATTCTTAATTATGTACACAAGATATATTTATTAGGGAGCGTTTATTTTCTATACCAGAATGCCTGTGAAACTGCGGGTGAAGATATATACCTACCTTTAAATTCACAAATACATACGAACAGAACTTTCTTACTGAAAAACTAAGTTTATCAAACAGTCAAGATTGTTTCTATAAACATTACTGTGTAAGTATACGTCTTGTGCTTCAATAAAAAGCTTTTTTTGCTCTATGCCTCGGGGAATTCCCTTCGTATATTTTGGGAACAACAAGGACAGATATAGCAAAATTCTGCGTACGAGCAAAAGAGACAGGGCTAGGCTACAACATTAATCTTTGTCTACGTATCTATTTTATATAGAATAACGAAAAGGCTGAATCTATTTTGATATTTTCAAGGGCATGCTGAAATAATAGATCGATACGATACCTAAATTAATGCTGAAAAGATAATAAATATTGTAACACGCAATTGTGACTGTTATGTTGGTCCTAGGCCTAGCCTTTTCCCAACTATGTTAGAGACGGTTTCCAGTCTAAGCCGGATGCAGCTGAGTAACATTGTTTTAGATGAAGCGACTGCCTATCTGACCTCCACAACTAATCTGAAGTAACAGCTGCACGGTTCGACCGATCAAAGGTTAAGCTGCGCTCGGCGCGGTCGGTCCGTGGATGGGTGACCATCTACGTCATAACGAGACTCCTCCGTGCCTCGGAAAGCACGTTAAGCTGTTGTCCCGGTTGTCATTTGTACATCTTTGACAGTCGTTACGGGTAGTCAGAAGCCAGAAAGTCTGACAACCAGTCTTACCAAGGGGTAACGTGTTACCCGCTAACTAGGTTGTAGAGGTCAGATGGGCAGTCGCTCCATGTAAAACACTGGTACTCAGCTGCATCCGGTTTAAATTGGAAGCCGACCCCAACATAGTTGGGAACAGGCTACGCAGATTCTGGTGATGATGTTTTGACAAAATATTTAAAATTTTTAACTATGTTTAAAATAAATAAAACAATAAATAAGGTATCAATAATACTTTTTATTTAATACAAACATAATTTTTATCAGTTTTTTATTTCAAAACAGAGATCAATGAAGTATACAAAACAAATTAAACCAGTCTTTCTTAAAATACTGCAATGTAAAATCAGTCATTATTATATCTTCAATCAACACCATTAGGGGACGAATACTGCCGTCATAAGGTGCGAGTCGGACCATGGTACAGGATTTACAAAACTGTAGGTATGGTGCGGAACCCTTTATCTGTGAGTCCGACTCGCACTTGACCGGTTTTAGTATTTGTTGTTATAGCGGCAACAGATATACATCATCCGTGAAATTTTAACTGCCTAGCTATCACGGTTTATAAGAAACAGCCTGGTGACAGACGGACAGTGGAGTCTTAATAATAGGGTCTCGTTTTAACCCTTCGAGTATGGAACCCTACAAAGGTCGTAACTTAATTTTTTTTCAATGTTGAGTTAAATACATATTCGGTATCAGAATGTACCTACTTAAAAAATATCGAAAAATCTTTAAGTTAGATCCGCCCTTTTTTCTTATGACGGCAGACTAAGACGTGCAACTACAAAAACATATTTTGAGTCGCTTTTTACCTTTTCATTTTAGGACCAGTGACGAGCACAATCGTACAAACATTTTCACAAATTCATTTTGGTGGGTCACATGGTAAAATTTTTTGAAGGTCTCGTAGCTAAGTAACAGCCATGCGGATCGATAGATTAGTAAGGTTAAGCTGCGCTTGCCGCGGTCAGTCTATGGATGGGTGACCATTTTATAACCATAGCGAAACCCATCCCTCCCGCCCATATTTATATAGTAAAGAACCATAATAATTTCTGGAAATAAATATAGCCTATGTTACTTCATAAAGATGTAGCTTTCTAACGGAGAAAGAATTTTTAAAATCGGTCGAGTAATTTGATGGGTGGCCGTTTTCTAACCATAGCGAGACCCCTCCGTGCCTCGGAGAGCACGTGTCGCTGTCGGTCCTGCGCCTGATCTCTCCCCGGTCGTGTCCCTGAGGACTATGAGAGTGAGGGAATAGAGAGTGCACCTGTGTCTGCAAGCGTGCGTGCACTATAATATCTCGCGCGTACCTGGCTAGTCTACATTGAGATTGGTCGCCGTGACCGATAGGTCTGGAGACATTTATATTTTGTATTTTTAAACCCCGACGCAAAAAGAGGGGTGTTATAAGTTTGACGTCGATGTCAGTGTGTGTATCTGTCTGTGGCATCGTAGCTCTCAAACGGATGGATCGATTTCGATGCGGTTTTTTCATTTGAAAGCCAGTTTCCTTGCGATGGTTCCTAGATATGTTTGGTTAATATCGGTCCAGAAGTGTAAGAGTATCAGCTCTTTTCCGAAAGGCCTTTTTGCGTAGGGGGTTTTTGAAATTTTAAATCTTTGCTTGTTAACACTAGTTCTTCCTCAAACTGTATATTTTATCATTATAGCCCTATTAACTATCCCACTGTAGGGTAAAGGCCTCTTCTCATACAGAGAAGGCATGATTAAGTAGATCCACATTAAATCTAATGTAATATTAATTCGTAGAGTTGTGCTTGTCACTGGTTTAAGGCTTTTTAGCTCACATACAGGATTTAGCATAGATTTATTATACTAGAGAGAGAAATAACATAGATACTCATGTGTTAGAGCGAGACAGATAGGCGAGACCATTCGCGTACACGCTAGCGGCCTGTATCGGCTCAACACCAGTTAAGAACGAAACAAATCCCGCTAGTTGATTTAATCTCGCGTTAAAGGTGTAAATTTGGTGTTAATTGTCGCAAACAATTATGTTTAAGTGTGAGTTTTTTTTGTCTCACCCTACTGCCAATCTAACGCTAGTATAATAAATCTAAGGATTTGGTTGGTACATACAAAAATATCGTTAAAACAGTATCTTGTGATATTTTAAAAGGGCGTTGACAGAGCTTCAAGTAACAAATTAGCAATTTGTCATACAAAAGATATCCTACAATTGAAAAAAAAAACATCTGAATATACACTGACGGACTAATAAACTGCATCAATGTTCAACACGCACCTACCTTTGAAAAAAACATTTTAACCAAGTATTCCAACTTTTTACACAAATTTAAATTGAAACCTATAGTTTGGTTCGTTAACTTCATAACAGCGTAGTATCATTATCCCTAAGTGTATGTTTGTATACTGGAAAGGGCCATTCAATTTTTTTTAAACAAAAACTTTGATGCAGTTTCTTTGTCTGGGGGTTTATATTAAACATTAAAAACACCTTATTCCCCATGCCATTTGAATTTGTTTATAGCTTAACTCTTCAGCTTAACAAACAGATAGCCAGTATCTTTCACATATATAAATATTAGTAAGGATTCGGTAATAAATAGAATAAGTAGCGAAACACAGATTATAAAAAAATACGGAACCTTCTTTTTTGAAGTCGGTTAATTACCCACTACTAAAGGGTTTCTTCGCGCGCCTTGATAATAAGTATCATCATCATCAGCCTATATATCGCCCCACTGCTGGGCACAGGCCTCTTCTCACACAGAGAAGGTATGAGCATTGATCACCACGTGTGCTCAAGGCGGATTGGCGATTTCAGACTTTTTAGGTCCAGGTTTTCTCACGATGTTTTCCTTCACCGTTAGTCAGTGACGTCTAAGATATACTTAGAAAGTACATACGACTTTAGACAAGTCACATTGGTACTTGCCAGGTTCCGAACCCGCACACTCGTACACGAGAAGCAGGTGCCTTAACCACTAGGCCACCACGACTTACGACACGACACACGATTATAAGTATCCTATGTATAAATCCAGGTTATAAACTATGTGTGCCAAATCTCATCTAAATCTATTCAGTAGTTTTTGAGTGAAAGAGTTACAAACGAACATACATCCTCACAAGGCTTCGCATATTAGGTAATTTAAATTCTTAATTAAGAGAGTTGGCGCTGAATACAAAAATGATTTATCTTCAAACAAAAGTCTGTTGCTATATTGTTTAAACAATACATGTCATATATTATTTATTTTTTACTAGCTTTTCGCCTGCGACTTCACCCGCGATATTATAGCCAATGGATACAAAAACTTGACAAATTATATACTAAAACCTTCCTATTGAATCACCCTACCTATTAAAAAAACTACATCAAAATCCGTTGCGTAGTTTTAATGTAAGCATACATATGGACAGACAGACAGCGGGAAGCGACTTTGTTTTATACTATGTAGTGATGATTAATGACAATAACCTATTTAATAATATGAATTTCTGATAAATGCTCGTAAGCTAATAAAATGCACTATGCAATTAAGTGTCATATTGCAGCTCGCGATTCTTATATTGAGGGGAAGAACCATAATATATTTGCAGGTAAAATTATGCGATAAGGGTTAACAGGAAAAGTGGTATTCTCCTTGCTAATGTTATTAATGTACGAGTTTGTTTATCTATACTATAATATTATAAAGAGGAAAGATTTGTTTGTAGGGTTTTAACTCAAAAACTACTGGACCGATTTTAAAAATTCCTTCACCGTTAGAACGCTACTCCTTTATGAAGTGTCATAGGCAATATTTATTTCCAGAAATAATTAGGGATCCCTACTAAAACTTGAATAATGTAACCCAAGTCAAAAAAAAATGTCCACGCGGGCGAAGCCGCAGGCGGAAAGCTAGTATATTTATATAGTAAGGAATTTCCGAAATTCTACCCCTAATGGGGTGAAAAAGGGGGGCAAAGTTTGTATGAAACTTTTATTCTTAAATTCTTCTTCTCATTTTTTAATTAAATTCGTATATACCACGCGGGCGATGGCGGTAAGCTAGTATTATATAATTTGTGTAACTATAAGCTCTGTCAATCCCTTTTAAATAAGGTACATGATAGTAATTATTGCATATAAGAATAATAATCGTGTTTAGAAGCGAAAGTGTTGATTCTTCTTATCGTGTGGGCTGCTTACTAACCTAACAAGCCCTAGTGTCAGAGTTTTCTCAAATCCACCTGACGGCCTCTGACATGGAATTGTAACAACAACTGCTATCAAGATAACAGCCGGGGACGACTTAACGTCCCAGGCACGGGGGTGTAACACCACCAACTTACTGATTCCGGACTGCTTTGTGAAATTTTGAAAAACTTAAGCAATTTTGGCTTGACTCGGGACTCGAACCCGAGACCCCGTTTTCAGCTGTCATGCTTGCTACCATTGGACCAATGAAGCAGTCGATTGGTTATCTATACTAATATATAAAGCTAACTAGAGTCTGTACAAATTTGATTTTAAGAAAAACATAAACAAAATCATAACCTATTTTGTTCTAATTTTTCCTCTCATATCAATAAAACGGCATTAAATGACGAATGGTCATATTTAGAGCATAAAATTGACATAACCACGACCATCCTCACGCCATTTTGTTAATTTCTGCGGCAGAACTAGAACAAAATAGGTTACGACTTTGTTTACATTTTTCTTAAAATTAATTGAAACAGACTATACTTGGTTTGTTTTTTTGAACGCTTTTTTCTCAGAACCGTGGAATCTTACGAAGACTTGCGTTACGAAATCGTAATCGACACTTTCACTCCTATAAACAATTATTCTTATAATAAAAAAAGACATAAAACTATTGAGTTCAATAAGAAAATACAGTCCCATACAATTGAAGTGTCGGTCGCCACCCGTGCACCCACGTACTTCTAGTAACCTCTGTGTCTAAAATTCAACAACTGTGTTTTAAGTGCATAAATCGCCAAAAAAAATACACAACTATAAACTTTTAGCTAACAGTAACATTTTGTGTGCAAAACAATAGTGAAATAACTTCGTAAAACTCCATTGTGATCAATTTTTAATCAAGAAAATAACTTAAAAATCTTTAAAAGTGCACGTTCTTGGACTTTGACCCCATTAGCCAGACAAAGAAGTCACCACAGAAACACGTACCACTTGCATGAGCATCAAGATAGCGTTGGTTTATTTCAACGCCTCAAGAGTAGACGGTGTGGCGCGGTGGTATAGCGCACTCGTTAACAAGTGCGCTTCGTGGTCTGAGTTCGAACCCAACATTGCATACGTATATTTTTGCCTTTTTTTTTTTTCTCTTTTTTTTTGATTATTCATATTCATTTCCAATTTCAATAACAGTTGCTTATCATAATGCAAAGAACTCCACCAAAATCAACCTTAACTCAAGAAAAATCAGCGTCTCAACCTGACTTAACGCTATCAGCAGCAAAAACCGACTCAACATCGGACGGCTCCCATATCACTGTGCGTAATGGCAAGCGTGTCCGCTTAGACGACTCACCCGGAGCTGTTGAGATGGATACTACACTAAACCGAGATTTCGATACCTTCAAGACTGAACTGCTGGAGTTGTTCTTAGACTGGAAATCTGAGCAAAAACAGCCTCTCACGGAAGAGTCGTTGCGGAGTATTATAAAACAGGAAATAGGAAACTCTATAAAGAATACCATTGAGGAATTGGTGTCAAGTCAACTGTCAAGCATAAATGAGAATTTGAGTAGTTTTCAAAACTCACTCCAGTTCTTTAACGAGAAGTTCGAAGAGTTTAAGAATCGACTTGAGGAGGGGGATTCCACTATTGCACACTTGAAGGCAGATAATGAGCGTCTGAAATCAAATGTAAACGAGTTAACAACACGGCTAGGTGTGGTGGAGCAGCATTTGCGGGAAAACAATATTGAAATTAACGGTATCCCTGAGTACAAAAATGAGAACCTAGCAAATACACTAGTGAACTTATCTACCACCATTGGAAGTCCTCTGAATGACAAGGATATCCTGCAGATCACTCGAATCGCGAAACTAAACAAGGATAGCGATCGTCCACGTTCTGTTATAGCAAAATTACAATCGCCTAGGCAGCGTGACGCAATTTTGGCCGCCGTTATCAGCTATAATAAAAAACATCCAGAAGACAAATTATGTTCTCACCACTTGGGTATCGCCGGGAATCGCACCCCCGTATTTGTAACCGAACACCTAAGCCCAGCCAACAAACAGCTACATGCTGCAACGAGGAAGTTAGCCAAGGAAAATTCATATAAGTTTGTTTGGATACGCAATGGCAGAATCTTTGTTCGCAAGGACGTCGATCAGGATTCTATCTATATTCGCAACGCAGACACACTGAAAAGATTGAAAAGTGTTCCTCAGTTGAGTAGTGAGTAAAATGTCTTATATAACAGTCTGATATGCTTCGGTGTTCGTTACAATAATGCTTAATATATACTACCAAAATGTAAGGGGCACAAGAACCAAAACTAATAATATCTACCATAACATATTGTTAAATAGTTACGACCTTATTGCGTTTACAGAAACATGGTTAAATTCAAGTGTATCAAGCAGTGAAATCTTTGATAACAGATATATTGTTTATCGTAGAGACCGATTTTGTACTTCCAAAAAAGATGGAGGTGGAGTGTTGCTCGCGGTATCTAAAGATGTCAAATCTACAAGAATGCAGAGCTGGGAGACCAGCTCTGAAGACTTATGGGTCATTATAGAAACTAAATTCCAAAATGCATTAAGAAAAATTGCTATATGCTTAGTATACCTTCCGCCTCCTATCAAAAAAGAAAATCTTTTTCTATTTTTAAATAATGCAAACAATGTCATTGCTAAGGTAGACAATGTCATAGTTCTTGGTGACTTCAATTTGGGTTTTATGAATTGGACTCAAGTGAATGAAGGCTTTCAGTACACACTTCCCTCAAACTACTGTAATGCATTAGGTTACTCACTAACAGACTTTATTTCATTGAATAATCTTTTCCAACTCAATTACATAAGAAATATTGATAATCGTACACTAGACTTAGTAATCAGTAACCTAAAAAATTTAACGATTTCTGCTCCCCTTGATCAACTGAGTAAGCTCGACCCTTTACATCCAAGTCTTCAAATAAGTATATCTGATACAGGTTCAGAATCACTGAAAGCTAACTATAAAACTGGTTATAATTTCTTTAAGGCTAACTATTCTGAAATTATTCCAAAACTGAAAGCTGTGGACTGGATCAGTGTGTTCTCTAAATGCCATGACGTAAATGAAATGGTCTCCCGGTTTTACAACATTCTATCAAATGTTATTGATTCATCAATACCGAAGTACAACAGAAGAAAGCAAAAATATCCAACTTGGTTCTCATTTAGGCTAATTAAATTGCTTCACGAGAAGGAAAAAATTCGACAAAGATGTCGCAAATACCAAAATCCACGCGATTTATTAGAATATGAGTCTTTACGTGGCCAAAGTCATAAGCTTATAAGATCATGCTATCAAACATATAAACATAAAATTGAATCCGATATAGTAGAAAATCCAAAATCCTTTTGGCGGTATATAAAGGACAAACGTAGGGAACAGTCAAAGATTCCTTCCAGCATGCGTTTGGATGATTCGGTTGCTAATACTGGCCCGGAAATCTCCGACTTGTTTGCCCAACAGTTCTCGTCAGTGTATAGTTCCAGCTTTGTTGGCATATCTCAGCAATCTCCTACCGCACAAAAAGTCATAAGTAAAATACAATTCACTGAAAGAGAAGTTCTGAAGCAGCTGAGAAAGTTGGACTCTACAAAAGGTCCTGGCCCCGACGCCATCCCTCCAATATTCATAAAACGCTGTGGCACAACATTGGCATTTCCATTGAGCATTATCTTCAATCGTTCATTGGCTGAAGGCATATTCCCTGAGGTGTGGAAACAAGCAAAAATTGTTCCCATATATAAAAAAGGCGATCCAGCAGACGTAAAGAACTATCGTCCAATATCAATACTGTCCTGTTTTTCTAAAATATTTGAGAAACTTGTTTGTCCCATAATCACACATCACTTTGACTCAAACATTTCACCCTGCCAACATGGATTCAAAGCAGGCCGTTCAGTGGAAAGCAACCTGGTTCAATTCGTGTCCGGCGTATCTAATTCGCTAGACAAACGACTGGAGGTGGACGCGGTGTACACGGATTTTACCAGTGCTTTTGATAAAGTGAACCACTCTCTTCTTTTGTCAAAAATGGCTGCCAATGGTGTGCATGGTTCACTTTTAAGGTGGTTTACTACTTATCTCCAACAAAGGTCACAGGTCGTTGTATTAAATGGTTACGTCTCAAAACCATATGTTTCTGTCTCCGGAGTGCCACAAGGCTCCCATCTAGCACCTGTTTTGTTCTCGCTGTTCATTAATGATATCGGTCATCAAATAAAGAACTGCAAGTTCTTAATGTTCGCCGACGACTTAAAGATTTATAAGACAATTGTGTCCGGAACAGACTCCGAAGCGATACAAAATGACTTAAATCGAGTACAGGACTGGTGCAATAAAAATGGTATGGTCCTGAATGTGAAAAAATGTTTCCATATCACTTTCACTCGAAGGAAACAACCTAGCCAAACATTTTACACACTCAACAACGTCACGCTGAGCAAGGTTGATGAGATTAGGGATCTTGGAGTGATTATGGACAAGAAACTAACATTCAAGCAGCACATAGACAGTTGTGTTGGGAAGTCTGCCCAGTTATTGGGTTTTCTTAAGCGCAATACTAAGGATTTTCGGTCTATTAAAACTAAAATAGCTTTATACAACGCCTTAGTGCGCAGCAGGTTGGAATATGCCAGCATTGCCTGGGACCCCTTTTACTCATTGCATTCTCAGCGTCTGGAGAGAATACAAAGGGCCTTCACCAAACACCTTGCTTTCGTATCCCCTAATATTTCACATAGATGCCCCTATGAACAGCGGCTGAGTTTTTTCAAAATGACCACACTACGCCAGCGAAGATATATGCATAGTATCATGTTTCTTCACAAATTAGTGAACGGTAAAATAGACAGTAGTGAGCTTTTATCGTCCATCTTCTTAAAAGTTCCGCGCAAAATTCCACGCCATCCAACAACCACACTACTACAGCCCCCCACCGCGTTGACCAACATAGGCCTCAACTCACCAATGACTAAGATGTGCAACAACCTAAACTCATTTTATAAGTCTGTACCTGAAGCCGATGTCTTTAATGACACTAAAGTTAAACTCAAGTCAAGAATTCTGGCCTTCCTACACACCAATGATACAGTAAAATTAACTTAAGTTTAAGTTTATATTACCATTAAGTACCTAATACACTGAATATTTTTCATTCTCATCATTATTATTACTGTCTTACATTTTATTTTCTATTATTTGTAAATTTCTTTTTTAACTGTTGTTTCTCACAACTTGTTTTGTTTTTCATTTTTTTTTTTTTTACTTGTACATGAATCACAATTGCTACTATAGTTTACAAGAGGTTTAAGTGGTTATCTGGCATCTTTTCTTTATAAATGTTGTGTTTGCCCTTAATTGGCATATGTATTAGAATATTACCTACTTAAGATTATGAATATTGTGTATGTATATATATATGCTGTGGGTGAACCTAAAATAAATAAAAAAAAAAAAAAAAAAAAAAAAAAAAAAAAATAAAAAAAAAATAAAAAAAAAAAAAAAAAAAAAAAACATTTTTAAAAAAACTCTCAAAAATTTCCAAAAATCTAACCGTCTTACTTATAAAGCCCGGTTACTTAATCTGCTACTTAGCAAAAAATTCACTCATAAGTGCTGTTTAGCGTTAATCCGAACTTAGCTAGCAGCTTAATCCTGGATTACGTGAAAAATGGTTAAACTTCAGATTACCGGTTTATTATAAGTAAGACAGTAAAAGTCGTCTAAAAATCTAAGTTTATTAATATTTTTTATACAAAATGTAAGTTTCGCTTATTACAATAACATCTAAAATCTAAGGCACTAACATAGACAAAAACTAAAATCTAATATCTAGTTTTTTTTTCATTAGTTAAATATTCTATTATCGATACGAGTTTTACCAAAAATGGTAGAGCTCTTTGCGTAAATCGGTGGAGAACAGTCTTTTATCAAAATTCGCAGTTTTTAATTAGTATTTTTTCTAAATCGCTCATTGGGTTGTTTCATACATAATTGTAGAATTTTAAAGACCAAAGATCAGCGTTAAAATAAATAATTTTAACGTAATATTACAAAATAAATACCTAAGTATTTTTATCAATACTGATTAATTTAGGTGCTCTTAAATTTGGACGCAATTAATATTCATTTGCAAAATGCAAATTATTTTTTTCTCAAAATCAAATAAAATAAAAAATACGAAAAAAAAAATTGGAAATAGAGCTATTTGAAATAAAATAATAAATCCAATAAAGGAACAAATTACCTCGAATATTTAATGCATGGATATTTTTTGAATGGATTTTTTTATTCGATCCATATTGGAAATGGATTTTTTATCCGATCCATATTGAAAATGGATTTTTTTATTCTGATTTATTTTTATGCTGATTATCTTTGAGATCGATACACAATCTGCTTAATGTGTAAGAAATGGAATCCATAAAAATAATGGATCTCATGTGACTTTTACATCATAATCGTTAGAAAAGGTACAAAAAATATACATCATCATTATATTAACTAGAGGTGGGTATCTACAATTACAATGACAGACTTCGTATTAGTTTTTAAGTAGTGTGCTAGCATTTGCAATAATATTTTTAGTTATGGATTAATTTTGAAAATATTTTTCAAATTGGTATCATTTTGAAATAAATTTATAGCTTCGTGATTTGTATTGATTGTAGTATAAAACATTATTTTCTTAGTATTTTAATTGTTTTTAGTAGATATAAGTTTATAATCATTGATTCTTATGACACATTTTACATTTCACATTCTAGTATAAACAAATAAATTAACACCAGTTTGAAAAAAATAATACCAGCAGAGTTATTTTCCGCCATACTTCGACAAAATCTTTATCAAAATCCTAGAACTAACTAAAAACACTATAAGAAATGCTATCAATAATTCTAGTTATTATCAGTCTGCCATTTTAAAAGTGTGTTATATTAAAATACAGTCTTATAATATCGATTTTACTGAAAAAAATATTCACAAAAATAGTTTTTTATTTCCTACAAGATATTTGACTAAATATATACAAAATGAGTGTGGATAGATGAGTTTTTGGTATGGTTATGGTTCAGACGTTAGAGTGGGACAGAGGTATAAATAACGCATAGTGGCATCCCTTACTCGCAATGAAAATAGTACTGCTTGGTTATGTTATGTTACGGCGGGTCAGGATCGTGGAATCCGGTGGATGAGGAAGCCCTATGACCAGCAATAGACGTCTTAAGGATAAAAATATTGATTGGTTCTAACATTTTGGATTTATTTAGTCAAATACAAGGGTATGGATAGTGGCTATCCCGGGGTAGACCGAGAGAAGCAGTCGTTCTAGACACAATATGGCAAGGGGTGCTAAAAAGCCAAATGCATAAAACAAAATTTCCAGCGAAAAATAAAATTTCGATGGCGTCTTTTGACAGGCACAAGAGCAGTGTTGCCAGATCAAATATTATAATCAAAATTAATAGATTGCCCCTACTTTTTAATGACCTAAGGCAACCGAAAGGCACAGAAAGACTATTTAGCTTTACCCTTATCAAGGGCTAAGACCGGAGCTGTATTGAGATCAGAAATCGCACTAGTAGCGGAAACCAAAGCTATTCCTATTATTTGATTTTCATGAACAATATATAAGGTTTTATTAGAAATTAATTTTTCGATTTCTTAGTGTAATTCCTACGGTTGTATCCGAAACTCAATCCAATGAAAATAGTGAAATCTTTTTTTGGCAATTATTTTTTTCAGCATAATCTATAGCTCTAAAAATAGACAATCTAAGCTACATTTTCGTCTATAACTAAATTATTACTATCGTCTAAAGATTCACTTAAGTCGCTATTATCACAATCTTCATCATAACTGGAAACACCACGCAAATAACTTTCCATATTAGAAAAACTCACCATAAGCTGCTTTTCAAAAATATTCGTATTAAATATATTCCTTTCCATAGTATTTTTAAGCAAATTAGCTAGGATCGGATTTGATTTGAGCATCTCCGGTTTCAAGGTGTTCAGATCAAAATTTTCTTTGCCATTCAGATTTTGTTCGTTCTTGTGTGTCCGCTTATGTAGTATGAAGACATCAGGGTCTTTGAAACATTTTGAGCATTCCTCGCACTGGTATGAAGTTTTTTTCTCTATGTTGCTTTCGTGGTCAGTTCTGTGGGTCTGGCTGTCTGTGTCTTGGTTGTTAAGAATATTTTCAACGTCAGAACTCTCCGGGATGTTAATTTCAGGTGTGGTTGACACATTTGGGTTGGGTGATGACGATTCTTCTGTTGTTAACGGTTGTGGTAGGCCTGTGAATGATATATTTTATTTTATAGCAGAAAATTATTTTGTTTTTCTTGGAGAGTTTTTCGAAGGATAAAGTATAGTCTGTACCAAATGATTTTACGAAGAATGTAAACAAAGACATAACCTATTTTGTTCTAATTCTGCAACAGGAATTAACAAAATGACGTGACGAGGAGCTCGTGGCTAAGTAACAGCCGCACGGTTCGACCGATCAAAAGTTAAGCTGCGCTTGACGCGGTCGGTCCGTGGATGGGTGACCATCTTTGTCATAGCGAGACTCCTCCGTGCCTCGGAAAGCACGGTAAGCTGTTGGTCCCGGTTGTCATTTGTACATCTTTGACAGTCGTTACGGGTAGTCAGAAGCCAGAAAGTCTGACAACCAGTCTCACCAAGGGGTACCGTGTTACCCGGTAACTGGGTTGTGGAGGTCAGATAGGCAGTCGCTCCATGTAAAACACGGGTACTCAGCTGCATCCGGTTTAGACTGGAAGCCGACCCCAACATAGTTGGGAAAAGGCTAGGCAGATGATGATGATGATGAATTAACAAAATGACGTAAGGATGGCGCATTGACTATAAATACAGACCTGGGGGGCGGGAGGAGATAGTGAGTAATCTATAATAGCTCCTGCACTTGCTCGTCTTGAGATTAATAATAACAACCATGACCGAAACATCAACCAGGGCCTTAACACAAGGTGTTATTGCATTCACTATTCACGTGCAAGAGTGAGACACAGCTAACATCGTATAGCACCGTCACTTTTTCAACAACAAAACTATTCCTACTTTGGCATAGTCAGGCCCTGAAGTTAATTAATCCTATCCTTTAATGAGACTTTATTTGTTTGTAGATAAAACAGCTGATACATGGGATGTTGAAGACAGTTATAGGAAATTTTTATCCAGGTGCGTTGTAACGAGTCTTTTCAGCCCGTTACATGTGTGAGAATATCGGGCCGGATTATTGGTAGATCGCGGTTCACGTCCTTTAAAAAATCGATTGTCGAGTTTATTTCGTTTATTGAGTTGGCAACATTGTTTGTTCTTTTTGACGTTTGACGGATTTTTTCGACTGTCAACACTCTACGACTAGCTGAGTCCGTTGCAAGGATGGCGTAAAAGAAATCCTAAAAGAATTTAAATTAATATGAAGTATTTCTAGTGAAATATTCACTACAGGGTTCGCCCTTGGCCTAATCCTTGTGGATTACCTTTTATTTTTATGGTAAGTTGCATTTTCATCGGTCTATGTGCCATATCTTTGTCGAGCATTTTGACTCGTGACGTTGTTCTAATTTTCTCGATTTTATGCATTGTTGCAGGATTAAATTATTAAAATTAAATAATACCCGTCCACTGAGACGTGGTTAACCACTTTTTATGAGAAGAAACGGTAAGTTTTCTCACTTATTGGCTATGATGTTGGCCATCGTATATTTGCGTTATTGAATGCCATGCCTAACCATGGTTTATTTTGTTACAGCCCATTGGCGTTTCTTTCTCAGTTTCTTTCTTTCTTTCTCCTTTTTTTATTTTTATCTTCATATTTATTCCGATTTATTATATTGGACATGAGGATGGGAGTCTGCGCTGAAGGTCACCATTGGAGTCGGCAGTTGCAGATAAGCCCTTTTATAAAACCTTTTCTTTCGTTTTCCAATTATTTGAAACCAAGTAAGTCACTTTATTATTTGATAAAGATGCAATAATGACCAAATAATTACCAAAATAATGACATAGTCGAAAACGAAATTTCAAAGTTTAAGAATATAAATTTAATTGTTTAGTGTATTCATACCTCATAATGTTAGGAAGGAACTTTCTTTATTTAAGACCTACTGGAGAATAAATTTTTACCAAATATTGTACAGGTAGATTTTTATTTATATCCTCCCACCGGCAGATTAAAAGTTCCAAGCCTCCGCAGGTAAGCTTATCCGTGGTCTTAGTGTGGTGTGTTCCTGGCGCCCGATCTTACTCAATTTCTCTATTTCTTTGTTGTTATACTTTTGGAGCACATCAACATTACTTTTTCATTAACATTTACTGTAACCTTCTTTATTTAAGACTTCATATATTTTTTTACCCACATTTTTTATTTTTATTATTACATTTGGCGCCCGAACAGGGACTTGAAGTAGGTCTGCCCAGTATTTAATGTCATTATTGCATCAATTAACTTGTGTTTTTCACAATAATTATATTGTTTACAATATATATTTTTTTGTAAAGTTACATTTATAACTTTAACAAGTGTTAACTTTATTTTAGTACATCCTTTGTATACGGACAACTTATAGCTGTGTATTTTGTTTATACCCTGTGTATTTTGTTTATAACATGTGTTTCTTTACTTTAGCAAAACCAACATAATTGTTTAGTGTCAACCGCGTTTACTTATTCTCTTACTAAAGTATGTTTAAACATAATTAACTTTAAGTTTTTTTAAGTGAATAGTAATAACTTGTCATTAAGTGAAAGTGTACACATAATTTAACTAGTTTTAAACTTCTTTGTGAGTTATCATTGCATCTTTACATTGCTAAATAACATAGTATTTTTCTATGGAAATACCATAAACATTAACTTTTAATTTAATACTTAACTTCAAACTTATAACTTTATTTTTGAACTTTGACTTTATTTGAAACTTTTTGAAAGTTTAGCTTTTGCTTTTTTATATTCGCCTTGCTGTTCATCATGGACAAGGAAGTTCAGTTTCCGCCGCTTCCGGAGTTGAATGATGCTGCCGCTTGCGTTGATGCTAATGTCGCTGACAAGGGTCACGAAATGGTCAATGTCACTGATGTTAACAATCCATTTGACAATAGAATTGCACACTCTTCTTCTGCGTTTACAGCACAAGCTTTGCCTTCGTTTAATTCTCTGAATGCACTGGTGAATGAAAACATTAGAAAAAACTTGCCTTCTTTTACCAAATTGCCTGATTTAAAGAAAAGTAGAATCCTTTTTGATGGAAAGTCTTGCGTTCGTGAATTTATTACCCAAGTTGAAGAATACTTTTTATATAAAAATTTTAATGAGACTTTACTTGTTGGTGCGTTCTCTGACTTGTTGCATGGTATTGCTCTTAAATGGTTTCGTTCCATACGAATTCGTATAGCCTCTTGGCATGCACTTAAGCTTGCTTTATTGAAACGTTTTGATAAACCGGATTTTGATTACTTTTTAGAATACGAGCTCCGTACCAGGAAACAAAAATATTCTGAATCTCTTCCTGACTTCATCACTGAGATTTCAGACATGGCTAGTCGTCTTTCAATACCTTTGTTTGAACCAATTTTAATTTCCACAATAAAACACAACATGTTATCTATTTATACACCTTTTCTGTTTGGTAGACATATTGATTCTATTGATCAATTTTTAGATATTGCTAAGGAATTAGAAGTTGTAGTTAATAAAAAACCTTTTAAAGATTCTGTTAAAAATGCTATTAAATTTAATGTTGTTGATAGTAACCCTTCTTGTTTAAAATGTAGAAAGCCTGGTCATAATTATAGGAATTGCCCTTCATTACCAGGTATGATTTGTTTTAAGTGTCAGAAACCTGGAGTAACTTCTAGAACTTGTGACGTTTGTAATTCGACTACTAAAAGCTCTTCTGAGTCAAAAAACTAATTAGGCAGCATCGAGCCCACGTTTTTGAAAAAACTTCGCGCGTCTCGATGTGTAAAAAAACTATTAAAAGTCACAAACCTGATGACACAACCCGTAATAAAGATTTCTCAAATTGGTTAAAATATTTAAAAACTTTCTTTGACATTTACCGTTCTGCTCCTATTTTATTTACAAAACAGAATGACATTAGACCATTCTTGGAATTCTCTATAAATAATAAAACTTTTTCTGGTTTATTAGATAGTGGTTCAAACGCCTGCGTTTTAGGTTCTAACATTCATGAACAATTTTTACAGTTAGGATATACAATTAAACCTACTTTTGGTTCTGCTTCTACAGCAGATGGTTCTTCTCGGAGAATTATTGGGGTTATGGATTTACCAATAACTTGCGATGATGTCACTAAAATTATAGAATTTTTAATTATACCTACTTTTGTTTCCCCTATTATTTTAGGATTTGACTTTTGGATTCAATTTAATTTAGCTAAAGATTTGTGGAAAAATATTACTCTTGTTCCAGATACTAAAATTCAAGTTTGTTCTGTTACTTCTATTTCTGAACTTTCTCCTTCAGAGAAACAAAAATTAACTAATGTTATTGACTTATTTAAAGATATTTCGTATGAAAAGAGAGGTTTAGGTCTTACTCATTTGGTTGAACATAAAATTAATGTCACGAGTGAACCTTTTAAACAAAGATATTGGCCTTTGAGTCCTGCTAAACAAAAAGAACTTTTTGATGAAGTAGAAATTTTATTGAAAGAAGGTATCATTCAACCCTCTAAATCTCCTTGGTGTTCACCTGTTTTGGCTGTAGAAAAGAAAGATGGTGGTACTAGATTATGTTTAGATTCACGACGTTTAAATTCTATTACAATTAAAGATTCTTATCCCCTCCCTTATACTTCTAGAATATTAGATAACCTTAGAGGTGCTAAATATATAAGTACAATAGACCTTTCTAAAGCATTTCTTCAAATTGCCCTTGAAAAATCCTCCCGTGAGAAAACTGCATTCGTAGTTCCCGGAAAAGGACTTTATGAATTTGTTCGCATGCCATTTGGTCTCACAAATGCACCGGCTGAGTTGCAGAGACTAGTTGATAAATTGTTTGGCCCTGAGTATGATAATTCTGTGTTTTGCTATTTAGACGATTTGATATGTATAAATTCTGACTTTAATACGCATATAGAACAGCTACATAAAATTTATAAAATATTGAAAGAGGCAGGTCTAACTGTGAATTTGAAAAAGTGTAATTTTTGTAAAGATAGACTTCGTTATCTTGGTTTCATTGTTGACAGTAATGGTTTGCATACTGATCCTTCTAAATTAGAAACCATTGAAAATTTTCCTAGACCAGAAACCGTTAAACAACTTAGAAGTTTTCTTGGTTTATGTTCCTATTATCGTAGATTCATTTGTAAATTCGCTGATATTGCTTCCCCTTTAACTAAGATGACAGCAGGTAGTAAAAATTCTAAAAAAACTCTTACTTGGAATGATGAAGCTGAAAGTGCTTTCCAAGATTTGAAACATTCTTTGGTCACATCTCCTGTTTTACAATGTCCTGAATTTGAAAAACCTTTCTTTTTACATTGTGATGCTAGTTCTGTTGGCATAGGTAGCGTTTTAAGTCAAGAGGATGAGAATGGAGATCAACATCCCATTGCTTTTTATTCTAGATCACTTAATAAATGTGAGCGTAACTACAGTACTACGGAACGTGAATTATTAGCTATTTTAGATTCTATAGAACATTTTAGACCTTATGTCGAAGGAATGAAGTTTACAGTTGTTACTGATCATGCTAGTTTGAAATGGCTTTTGGGTCTCAGTAATCCTAGTGGACGATTAGCTCGTTGGGCTGCTAGAATTTCCCAATTTACTTTTGATATTATACATAAAAAAGGTTCTTTACATTTAGTTCCAGATGCTTTATCTCGTATAGAAGTTGCAGTAATAAATGCCCCAGATACTTTAGTTTGTCCTGAAGACGACATTTCTGACCCATGGTATAGAAAAATATTTATTCAATGTCAGAAATTTCCAAGTAAATATAGAAACTTTAGAGTTGAACATAATACTTTATATAAATTTTGTAAAAATAAATTTAATCCTCACAGCCTTTTAGATTGGAAGATTGTTATGCCTAAAGAACACATTTTAGATACCATTAGATCAAATCATGATGATGTAAATTCTGGTCACTTAGGAATTCATAAAACTTTAAAGAAATTAAAACAACACTATTTTTGGAAAGGGATGTTTAATGATGTTCAGAAATACATTTTGTCTTGTGATACTTGTAAAGCTTATAAACATACTACTTCTCCTCCTTTTGGTACTATGATTAATCCTAAAAAGGTTGATCGTCCCATGCTTATGCTTTCAGTTGACATTATAGGAATTTTACCTAAAACTTACTCAGGTCACAGATATATTCTTTCAGTTGTAGATGTTTTCACTAAGTATTGCTGGTTGTTTCCAATGATTAATGCTACCACTAGAGTAATTTGTAAATGTTTCGAAAAGGAAATATTTCTTAAATTTGGTTGTCCCAAAGTAGTAGTTTGTGATAATGGTACTCAATTTACTTCAAAACATTTTGTAGATTTTTTGAAGGGTTTTAATATAACTAAAATATTTTATAATACTTTATATACACCTCAAAATAATCCTGTTGAGAGATATAATAAAACGGTTGAGACTTGCATTTCATGTTTTGTTAAAGATGATCATAGAACATGGTCAACATTTTTGCCCAATGTTCAATTAGCACTGAATAATAGTGTAAATCTTGCTACAGAATTTACCCCAAACTTTCTGATGTTTGGTAGGGAACTTATTTTTGATGCGTCGCTACATCATTTTAATAGTTCGGTTGATAACTTGTCTGAACTTGAAATTTCTAATAGAAATGCTTATGCAATTTCTCTTAATTCACTTGGTGATATTTTTGTTAAAGTTCAAACTTATTTGTTAAAGGGTTATAAGCGGAATGCCGCTTATTATAATAAGGGTCGTAGGGTCATTTCTTTTGATGTGGGTGATACAGTGTGGAGAAGAAGTTTTGTTCAATCTCATGCACCTACTTATTTTTCGGCTAAACTTGCACCTAAGTTTATAAAATGTGAAATAATGGAAAAAGTTTCTGATAATGTTTATGTGTTGAAAGACATAAACAAGGGTTCTGTGGGACGTTATCATGTTAAAGATATTATTAAATTTTAATTTTGGGAATTTTATAGACTTTGTCTTGGGGCTAAGTATTTTTTGTGTGAAGATCTGCTTTTGAGAGTATGATGGATGAAAGGAAATAGCAGTTTGTAAGTTATTAGTATGTTAGGGAACTTCAATTCAAATTATATTAATTCCAATTCAATTCTTACTAAAATAAAACTTGGTCATTTTAGGTAAAGTATATTCTTTTTTCACACTTTTAACAAATTTAATGTTCTCCACATCGAAAGATCTTATTTCATTTTTGTTGAGATTGTATGAGATCTTAGATTTTATTTTGTTTTATTTATTGGTTAACTTAACCAATTACTTTATTTGAGATCTTATATAACCTTACATTTTACTTTAAGGTATTTTCTACCTAAGGGATTAAAACTTAAATATAGTTTTAAGTTTTTGTAATCTTCATTTTTTGGAGTTAAAAAATCTTTCTATTTTCTCTTAATACTAAATAGTAACTGATTTTTATAACAATTTTAGCTTTTTACAGTTTACACTTTTTAGTAAACTCGAGTTTTTTCGACTCGAATTTTCGGGTCTAGGTGTAGTTTTGACCTAGATTCTGGTTACCTTTTCCCATTGTGCTCGGAAGATTGGTGGTGTTGTGCCGATCACAATGCGGAACCTTGGCTTTTTTTGCCGTTTGTTTTTTTTCCATTGTGTTCGGGAAATCGGTGGTGTTGAGCCGATCACAATGTGAACTTGGCCTTTGCCATTTGTTTTTTTCCATTGTGCTCGGAAGATTGGTGGAGTTGAGCCGATCACAATGTGAACTTGGCCTTTGCCATTTGTTTTTTTCCATTGTGCTCGGGAGATTGGTGGTGTTGTGCCGATCACAATGCGAATTTTGGCCTTTGCCATTTGTTTTTATTGTACGGTGATAAAGTCTTTCCACTTTATCTCGGATATTCATTTGGGGTTATGATTTATGGTTTGTTCTGAAGTTAGTCAGTGGCCATAGAGCCTAACTGCACTCAAAGAGATAAGAAAGTTGGTAACAGTTGACTAGGTAGTCAGTGGCGATGGAGCTTAACTGCACTCGAGAGTTATTCTGTGTTTGGAATGTGAAAATGAAGTCAGTGGCGATGGAGCTTAACTGTACTCTGATAGTTGTTGGAGATGATTAGTCAGTGGCTATGGTGCCTAACTGTACTGCTATGGGGTTTAGGGAGTTTAGGTTATTTTCTTTATTAAGTTTTTATAACTTAATTTATTTTGCTTGATTTTATCCAGCATTTTTTGTCGTATCTTTTCGATTTAAGACTTTGAAGGATCTTGTATCCTTGCAGTTTTTCTGGTTTTGGCACTCTGTGGTTCCATTAGTTTTTGAAGTGGCTTTCTACTTGCATTCTGATGGACACGGTAGATGCTACAACAATTGTTTGTTTTATTTATATTTTCCTAAGTCTTTACAACTTAATTTTTTTGCATGAATTTATACATTCTTTTTTGTCGTTTACTTTTTTTAAGACTTTGAAGGGTCTTGAATCCTTGCAGTCTTTAGTTTAATTAGATAGTTTTGACACTTAGTTGTTCCCCTGGTTTTTGAAGTGGATTTACTACTTGCATTCTGGTGGGCACAGCAGATGTCTCGAACTTGTTTCTTTCTTTTTTATCTAAATAAAAGAAAGTTTCTTTCTTTTATTTTTTGGGAAGGGATGTAATGTAACGAGTCTTTTCAGCCCGTTACATGTGTGAGAATATCGGGCCGGATTATTGGTAGATCGCGGTTCACGTCCTTTAAAAAATCGATTGTCGAGTTTATTTCGTTTATTGAGTTGGCAACATTGTTTGTTCTTTTTGACGTTTGACGGATTTTTTCGACTGTCAACACTCTACGACTAGCTGAGTCCGTTGCAAGGATGGCGTAAAAGAAATCCTAAAAGAATTTAAATTAATATGAAGTATTTCTAGTGAAATATTCACTACAGGGTTCGCCCTTGGCCTAATCCTTGTGGATTACCTTTTATTTTTATGATAAGTTGCATTTTCATCGGTCTATGTGCCATATCTTTGTCGAGCATTTTGACTCGTGA
This sequence comes from Pyrrhia umbra, assembly GCA_963891755.1. NCBI lineage: Eukaryota > Metazoa > Arthropoda > Insecta > Lepidoptera > Noctuidae > Pyrrhia > Pyrrhia umbra. The sequence goes on from OY982945.1 coordinate 6,733,916, forward strand.
CGTTGTTCTAATTTTCTCGATTTTATGCATTGTTGCAGGATTAAATTATTAAAATTAAATAATACCCGTCCACTGAGACGTGGTTAACCACTTTTTATGAGAAGAAACGGTAAGTTTTCTCACTTATTGGCTATGATGTTGGCCATCGTATATTTGCGTTATTGAATGCCATGCCTAACCATGGTTTATTTTGTTACAGCCCATTGGCGTTTCTTTCTCAGTTTCTTTCTTTCTTTCTCCTTTTTTTATTTTTATCTTCATATTTATTCCGATTTATTATATTGGACATGAGGATGGGAGTCTGCGCTGAAGGTCACCATTGGAGTCGGCAGTTGCAGATAAGCCCTTTTATAAAACCTTTTCTTTCGTTTTCCAATTATTTGAAACCAAGTAAGTCACTTTATTATTTGATAAAGATGCAATAATGACCAAATAATTACCAAAATAATGACATAGTCGAAAACGAAATTTCAAAGTTTAAGAATATAAATTTAATTGTTTAGTGTATTCATACCTCATAATGTTAGGAAGGAACTTTCTTTATTTAAGACCTACTGGAGAATAAATTTTTACCAAATATTGTACAGGTAGATTTTTATTTATATCCTCCCACCGGCAGATTAAAAGTTCCAAGCCTCCGCAGGTAAGCTTATCCGTGGTCTTAGTGTGGTGTGTTCCTGGCGCCCGATCTTACTCAATTTCTCTATTTCTTTGTTGTTATACTTTTGGAGCACATCAACATTACTTTTTCATTAACATTTACTGTAACCTTCTTTATTTAAGACTTCATATATTTTTTTACCCACATTTTTTATTTTTATTATTACAGCGTATTTCCCTCAGAATGGGCGACAGCTAGTTATAAATAAATGATGGGTAACTCACCATTGCACATGGTGCTAAGCCCCATAGGGTCTTGCACTCCAGCCGCTTGCATCGCTAACATTGTCTGCATATAAATAGCTTGAGCCAGCTGATGTGCTTGATGTAGCTGAAATTTGATCAAATCAAATTCATTTATTTCGGACGAGAAGAATTCATATTGTGTTAGTAAAATAAATTACCTTATAGTCTAATGTTAGTTGTATTGATATGAACTTGTTATAATAATGCAAACTCCATGCAGAGGACAATCAGACAAGAAAACATGTTTCCGACCATAACCCTCTGCATAAAATGCCTAACATTTGGAGTATAGCTTTTTGTCACAGCTCTCAGGATATAGTTACGACTACCTCGAACTCTGCTCAGCAGCCACACAGTTTTGCGAAGATTTAATATCCATCAGCCCACGAGGCTGTTACTTATCCTAGAGATATAGATACTCAACCTATGTCTGCGGCATCCACCTGGCTGTTCATACTTTAACAACAACAAACACTAAGAAGTGACCACAGACCTTGGGTTTGTTTCGGCATTTCTTGTCAGAGGTAGTCAGCTAGGAAATGCCTGTGCCAGTGTTTTCATAATAACAAAACTATAGATGTGTAAAGTGATTTAAATATCCTAGTTACAAAATAATTTCATTTCACAATTTGTTACACTTCATATCTAATATGTGAGAGAGAAGTGTGATTATATTTTATTGAGTGCATGAGTGTATACCTGTGGATTAATAACGGGAACATTTTCAGGTGCCCAGGCGCCGGATTGTCTCCTTGTGTAGGGAGCTGGTGTGTCTGAAGGTAGGTTCTGAGAGGGTATCGCATCTTTACGTAGTGTTCTCCATTGTCCTGAAATTAATATGTCATATTTTTACTACAAATACTGCACATGTTATAAATGCCAGTATCTTTGTCTGTCCGTTCTAGTCATTTTATTTCTGAAAGGCCCCCAAATAAGGCACTTGTGAATGGCCAAAATAGTTGCGTGGTTTTGAGCAAAGCAAGTCCATGGCTTCAATCTCTCAACATATTTAATTTCATCATAATCTTACTTACTGACGCATCCTACTAATATAATAAATGTATTGTGATGTGTATTGAATTTCTGGGTGAAACTGCTGGAAACAGCTAGTGTATTAACAAGGCAAAATTTATGTGTGTGTTTTGTATTTACAAGGGTTATCTCTGGAATCACTGGTTTGATGTTGTCAATTTATTTACTAAAAAGTGTTTTAGGCCTTTTTGTAACCCAACACAGGCGACGCCACGGACAGAATATAGTACTAAAATAAACAAATAAACGCCTAGGACGGTCCTCTAACCCCGCCAACTATCAGCATTTCTTAATAAGTAAATAGGTACATTCGTAAATATAAAGTCAATACATTCCATCAATAACAAACTTTATACGAGGGAAATAAGGCCGTAATACAACAATCTCAAGTTAATTTCGCAATTAACTGCGAGATAAACGCGTACAACCTAAAGGTTTATTACTATTACCAGTAAAATGTAGGTATGTTCGATTGCATTGATAAATCAAACGTGCGTGTTAGGTACCTACCCTTATTTTTTCCGGCGCTTGTTATTGTGTAATCCTCAGGCTTGAAATGAAGGCTGCATACTTTAGAGTACTTCGTATAAGGTTTCCCTCGTTTTAATATGTTATTCCAAAGTTTCGCAAGCTCCTCGTCTCTCGGGAACTGGTGGAATGATACGTTCTTTGCTTTTCCAGCCATTGAAGTGCATCGCGGCACGGTGCAGTAATAAGGCATCTTGTTAGTGCGAAACTCGTTCAATCACACAAATTAACATATCTAAGCAATTATACTGTTATTATAACAGTTGTATTTTTTATAGAAAAACAAACAAAACTTCGCGCATAAACACCAAGCTCCGACATTTATCAAATTTTTGTAGAAAAAACAGTGTTGCATGTTTAGTAAATCTTTTGAATTGTCTATGATCGACTAAAAAGCAGCTTTATCGATGTTGATTTGATTTTTGAACTTTTAAGATTTTTCAAGTGTATATGAGAAGTAATTACATTTAACAATCATTTTAACCGTGTTTCAATTCAATGCTCTCATTGTGTATCAGTTTCTTGAACGTGTAAAACCTTGTATTAAAATTTATATAAATTAGTCGATTTCTTGTTGGCATAACGATTGTTGTACTATTGCGTTTATTTTAAATAAAAGAAACGACGTCAAACCGTAGTCTATGGTCCATAAAAGTGGCCATTTTTTTCTCAAAAAAAAAAGTGGGAAGGGAAAAATAGATGTCAAATATTTCAAGGCTACAGTGTGATGATTCCATTTTTTTCCAAACCAACGTGATAACGTTTTCAACAAATAAAATAAATAACATATTTGTGTCCGGGACTAGAGGTTACAATCCAAATCGATGTGTTGTGTTCGTTTCGCCGACTGTAAACATACTTAAGTTTGGGAAACCAAGTAAGAAGGGAAGATGGGATATTATTGCACTGTCCCGCAATGCACGTCGCTCGCCGGCAAGACGAAAAACGTGAAATTTCATCGGTTTCCTCGTGACGTGAACTTGGCAGACAAGTGGAATTTGATTTTGAAACGAGGCAAGCCGTACACGAAGTATTCTAAAGTTTGCAGTCTTCATTTCACCCAGGCCGATTATAACGTCACGACTATGGGTAAGAATAAAGGTATTTCGGGTTTTTCCATCTCTGGTAACAACATTAATAATATTTCCTTCGGCGATGACTCATATCAGTTTCGCCAGTTTATTTGTTTTGCTTTTTGCAAGGGTCACAATGCATTTTCATTTCGCGACTAACCAAATTTTGCTTTCCGAACGTAGTAGCATGATTATTATCACTATTGTTTTTTTTTATGCATAATTTTGGCAGATAATGAGTAATGATGTGGTCATTTGGCCAGAGAGAATTGTTTTTTTAGTTATTTCGCGTACTTGTGTCGAAAACTTGCAAGTAACAAAGTTGTTTTTAATATTTTAATTTTCCAATAACAATCTTATTGGGATGAGTGATTTAACCTAAAAAAACCTCTTATTGAATAAGATAAAAGTTTGTGTTGCAACAAAAAGTTTATGACTAATAAGAATTAACTCAACACTCATATGTATTGTTGTAAAAACAGTTTGTCATTGCTTCACTACATACAAAAATAAAAGCTTGATGCATAAAAGATGTATTTAAATACACAATTTTGGTAAAATAGCACATAATTCACTAAATTGACCACTTTTCGTCTTCAAATTCTACACTAAGCATAAACCAGTTACACGAGAACTTAAACAAGATAATTTATGTTAATTAGAATATTTACAGGCACTTTTGAACTGTTAAGAAGTTAGTTACTTATTCCAATGTATTTTTTCCAAAAGAAACAAATCAAGGGGTTATTTCTCCCTTGTTAGACTATTTTATCATGTATTTATTTAGCATATATTTACATTTATAATATTAAATTATAAAGAAATATAAAAAACATTTTAAAATATAAAAATAGTACACCACCGGCAACGGGAACATGGTCCAAGCTACCGGCGGTCAGGACCCCAGAGAGAGAAACCTCCTTATTATCATGTAATTATTACAATTTCCTTGGTAATATTAATTCTGTATATATTTTGCTAACTCTATGCAATATACTAGCTGTATCCCACTGTTTCACCCGCATCTTGTACGAACTACTTCACCAAAGTGGATAAAAACTAAATATTTATAATGATCTGCATAGGCTTATCAAGCTACAATCAGATGTGGTTTCTGTAGGTTATTATTTTTGGCAATGTGACTCCACTGAACCAATATCAAATAGATTAAAATCATTCTCAGTCTCTCTGATCCAATTCTCAACCTGAAACTCGTTTTTTTTTATTTCAAATAGGTTGTTACAGGCACTTATTAAACATCAAGCTAGTTGCACGGTTCCTCCTCAGCATGCCCTAGACGGGAGTGGACAAAACCATTTTCTCCACCCTTTGTCTATAGATTTTTTATTGAACAAGGGGAAGGGGATAAAAGGTGGTGAAAATGTTTGTCCAACCCCATGCTAGTGTCAATGTATCTCTTTACCAAATTTCCTCTAAATCTGTACAGATGTCTAGCCATAAGTGTGGCTGACAGACACTGTGGGACGTTTGAAAGAGATACCGCACCCCCTAAATACAAAGAGCTGAGGAAGAATCATGGATGTGTTTTAGTTAGTAAGAGTCTGACACTCCCTTCCGCCACACCCACGGCAGGAGGGGTCATTTGATGGTTTCCCATAAAAAAAGTTTGACAGACATTCACATTTATAATGTTAGGAAGGATACACACATAAAATATTAAAGTAATTTTGTATAGTTATATTGATATTGGTATTCTATTCTTCTATTCAATTTTTTATAGGACATGTGTCCTGACAATTTTTTTACTATTTATTCATCCTGCATAGTCATTTAGTTAAATGGTCTGGAGTTCGGTGCCAGGTTGTTGATATTAGTTAACGAATAAAATCATAATGCATGTTAATTGTTTATAATCTCCGTTAACATTAGATTATTGTGATTAACAATGTACAATCTTATCATTTCTCAATGACTGTATTAGTTTTTATTACATTTAATTATCGATATTTTATATTGTGTGCAATCTTTGATTTTTATCCGGGGCAATGTCTGAAATTCAGATGTGAAGGTCAACTCTATTAAATAAAAAAAGTATTTTTATTAATTAGAAAGAGATAGCGACTGATTAATTACTGATAATCTTTACTAATATTATGAACTAGCTGTTTCCCGTGGTTCTACCCGCATTGCGAGGGAACTACATAATAAACCTGGATAAAAAGTAGCCTATAACAGTCTCCAGGGACTGATCTATGTCCGTACAGCCGTTTTACCATGAAAGTGTAACAAACAAACCAACTCACTTTCGCATTTATAATATTAGTTAGGACTAGCTTCTCAGGGTTCAAGCTATCTCCAGACCAAATTTCAAATTTAATAAATCAGATCAGTTCAAAATTCAAATGTTTTTATTTCAAATAGGTCTTTGCAGGCACTTATGAAACGTCAAGCTAGTTGCACGGTTCCAAGGAGTGGGTCTTATGGAGAAGAACCGGCAAGAAACTCCATAGACACTCTTTTCAATAGGAAATGTTTACAATTGTCTTTTTACAGTACAGGTTATCTCTGAGAAAGTTATACAATTCAAATGATGCTATACAACAAAAAAATGAAATAATTAAATTGTTAAAGTGGTTATAGTTGTAAATAATTAAAGTGGTTTAACTGTTAGAGGATATTTTTTTTTCTGATGGGAAATCAACAAATTACTTCTCTCGATGTGGGTGGAGCGGGTGGGAGTTACAGACTCTTACTGAATAGAACCCATCCATGTTCCTTCCTTAGCCTTGCGTTCTGGGGGTGGGGTAATTCTTTCAAACATCCCACAGAAAGGTGTCAACAGACAGACAGACAAGAGTAACTTTTGCATTTATAATATTAGTAAAGATGTACTATTGTAGAAGAAAAATATATTTGAAACCCAATTTAGAGCCATTTGCCTCATTTGTAAAAAAAGGGGGCTTTCTTGCTGTATACAAAACTAGTGTTCTATCAGTAAAATTCTTCCTTATTCATCCAGCTTCATAAATACAATGCATTAAAGGGGATTTACCAAAAATCATGCAATGTAAATAGTATAAACAATGGAAGTTTATTGAATATAAATAATAAATATATTTATTATCCAATGGATTAATTATAACAATATTTTTAATAGGAAATTTATAATTTATTTATTTCGTTTAATATTTAATCATTTATTTATTGCTTTTGAGGGCGTCGCTAACTGCTGTAAGAAAGTCGCGTTAAATTCCGTTCTGTCTTCGAGACTAGTATGGACAGACCAAATTTTTTAAAATACGTTTTTAAATATATCTTAATGCTTTTAAAATAAGGGAAAGTACCCATACTACGTGACTCGTTTAGGGGGGAGGGAGGTCTTCAAAATACTACGCTTAGCCACAATAGCGAGCAGGGGGGATTTTTCTTAGATTTTTGTCACGGAGTCGATTTCGCCCAAAAAAAATTGCGATTAAAAAATCATACTTTTCAATACTATTTAAAAACTTTAGGGGAAGGGGTGGGGCCTTGGCATATACTACGAGTGGTCACCGAGGGGAGGGAGGGGTCAAAAAATAAAAAAAAATAGGTCACGTAGGATGGGTACGTTCCCTAATTATGGATGCGTATGGCTCTTATTGTATTACATCAAAATCATGCCTACATAATTTGTTCTTGTCAAATTTTTTTTATAAGGAAAAATAATAATTAAAATGTGCAAAAATATAGTCTATCAGTTCGAAAGGATGTGACGTCAGTCTGCAATATCAATGTCAAAAATGACACATTCTATTGATTATATTATTATTATAGATTTTGACGTCACATCCGCGCCATAATGGCCGCCGTTTAAAATGCACGTATCGTTCTGCTATTTTTTTCTTGTATGTTTTAGATTTTGGCGCTAATATAAAAAAAAAAAAACGTAACTAGCTTCTGCCCGTGACTTCGTCCGCGTGCAATAGTGGTGCTCCACTCCTATTGGTTTTAGCGTGATGATATATAGCCTATAGCCTTCCTCAATAAATGGGCTATCTTACATTAAAAGATTTTATCAAATCGTACCAGTAATTCCTGTGATTAGCGCGTTCAAACAAACAAACAAACTCTTCAGCTTTATTATATTAGTATAGATTTCCTGTTGGACTAGTCTAGTTTCAAATCCTGAGCATGAGAGCCGATTCTGAGTTTAACGAGACCAGACAAAATTCTCAAGATAAATTAATATTTTTTGTACTAGAATGTGTATCTTCTGCATTTTTGTGGCAGCGCACTCTAAATAATATTTACCGTTTTAGTTATAAATTAGGCAAGGAAAAAGGACTTCCTATGATTTACCTGTTTCAAATCCTATATAATAATATACACTGACGGACTAATAAACTGCATCAATGTTCAACACGCACCTACCTTTGAAAAAAATATTTTAACCAAGTATTCCAACTTTTTATACAAATTTAAATTGAAACCTATAGTTTGGTTCGTTAACTTCATAACAGCGTAGTATCATTATCCCTAAGTGTATGTTTGTATACTGGAAAGGGCCATTCAATTTTTTTTAAACAAATACTTTGATACAGTTTCTTTGTCTGGGGGTATATTTAATTATTATTTTTTTACTATCAGTTTCCCGCATCCTAAAAAGCTTATGACACACTCGTGTTGAAAACTATACTCAGTCCTTCCTTGAATTTCGAACTATCTCCATATTAGTACGTACGTACGTACTAGCTGGAGAGTTTGTTGCGCCACTTCTTCTTCCCAGCTAAAACACATAGGAAGTGGTGAAGGGCGGGCATTTTGGGGGCTGTCTTTTGTAAATTTGCCGATTTTCAGCCTAATTTGAATAAACGATTTTTGAATTTTGAATTAAATGCCGTTTAAATCGGCTCAGCGGTTATAATCTGGGGTGACAAAGTTGCGGGATTGTTCGATAGAGTTATCGCCTCTGGAACGCAAGGGACGAAGAGAACATGGATGGGTTTTAGTCAGTAACCATCTTACTTATAAAGTACGATTATGAATCTGCTGCTTTGCAATGGATTAGCAAAAGTCTAACTCTTAAATGCTGTTTAGCGTTAATCCAAACTTAATTAAGTAAGGATTAGGTGAGAAATGGTTAAACTTCAGATTACAGGATTTTTAAAAGTATGACGGTATGTGTCTGACACTTCCCCACGATTGCGAGCAAGCGTGGTGATCAATGCTCATGCCTTCTCTGTGTGAGAAGAGGCTTTTACCCAACAGTGGGCTAGTAAATGGGCCGATAATTATGATAAATGAAATGAAATTTAAAACAGTCTTAACAGTTCGTATTTTTTTAAGGGAGTCGAACCCAAATCTCGTATCGTAGCGACCAATCTAGTAGATTCAAAACAACATGACATTTGACAAGGCTGGCGACCGGCCGCCAATTTAGTCCCCAGTCAAAGTAAAGAGTCAAGGTCAAATGATATGAGAACTAGTTAAAAAGTTGATGACTTTTGGAAAGTATTTACGTGTTCTCAAACACTGTGATTTTGGACTTAACTTTTTGGCTGATTAGAGGAGCTCGTGGCTAAGTAACAGCCGCACGGGTCGACCGATCGTAGGGTAAGCTGCGCTTGGCGCGGTCGGTCCGTGGATGGGTGACCATCTATGTCATAGCGAGACTCCTCCGTGCCTCGGAAAGCACGATAAGCCGTTGCTTCCCGCTGCCATTTGTACATTTTTTACAGTCGTTACGGGTTGTCAGAAGCCAGAAAGTATGACAGCCAGTCTTACCAAGGGGTATCGTGTTACCCTTTAACTGGGATGTGGAGGTCAGATAAGCAGTCGCTCCATGTTAAACACTGGTACTCAGCTGCATCCGGTTTAGACTGGAAGCCGACCCCAACACACACGCACACACACACATAAAATCTTTATTACCCGACTGCGACAGAAGAAGGGTTATGTTTTTCGAGTGTATGTTTTATTTTGGTGGTAGGATGGGATAGACTAGGGTGGTTGTCGAGGGCGCCAAGTTAGGAATTTGCAAGTTCTTGTAACTTACTCGTAAGCCGAGCCTGGCTATTTCGGGGCGCCAAGTTTAGAGCTTTCAAGAAGTAATTGCTAAAATGTTTAATGCGCTCATTCTAGGGGTTTGTTTAAAATGAAGTTCTGAATATTATTTTGCTTGGGGCGCCAGGATAATTAGGTTATATTAGGTTTATAATTGTAACCTATGCTCGCATTGTTTTCACACTGCGAGCTGTAGATTGCTTCCCAAAATTAATTATTTTTTTCCTTAAAAAAATATTTTTGGGTATACCAATGATGTCACAGATGTTTGTATAAATAATTTACCTGGATACTAATGAGATCATTAGGCGAAAGCAGCAAATTATCACACCATACAATTTTATATGCAAAAAGTAACATGATAAAATCCTTACTAACATTATAAATTCGAAAGTGTCTCTGTCACGCATTCATTTCAAAACTGCACAACCAAACTTGGTATGGGAATAAACGGGACTCAGGAGACGGGCATAGGCTACTTTCTATCCAAATTCGTGTAGTAGTTCTCCCAGGGTGCTAGCCACGGGAAACATCAAGTTAAATTTAAAAGAATATTTAGGGGGAGGCACTGCCACCACACCTATTTGAACCGCAGAATTGCTATGGTTAAAGTTACGTGAGACCAGCATAGCCCCCTTAATTACATAAGCCATTATCATTCAATTTCAGTTGCAATACCTATAATTTTGACAGATAAATAATATATATTGCTTCGTTGCAATTGTCAATGAGATAAATATCTAAACATATGCTGCAGTGTATATTAAACTCCTTTTGATGGGTATGTCAATAAGATATCAGTTTTTTACGTGATTAGGGTGTGTCGTATCTTGGATCGTTGCATGGCAACGTATTTGGAAAATTAAAGATGTCCATGCGGTGAATTACGATAAGGCCTGCCTGATTGCTATTAAGTTATTTAGATTATTATCTATCACTGAGTGGCATAAGCTATGTTAAAGCGAATGTCTACGCTCAGCTGAGCTGTGACCATTTTTAATAGAATTTTTTTATAAGCTAAAGTAATTTACAATCAATTAAATATAATATTTGAAGCCAATTTCAAACTACTTCTAATTGTCGTATTGAAATGAATCTTTGGTATCTTCGAGTTGATCTGATGATGGAGCCAGGAGGTGGTTAGTAGAATTCTTCAGTGGCTATTAGTCCTTTCTTTTTTTTTCGGATGGATTAAATGACCCCTCCCGCCGTGGGTGAGTCGGAAGGTAGTGTCGGACTCTTACTGACTAAAACCCATCCATGTTCCTTCTTCAGCCCTTTGTATTTCGGGGGCGCGGTAACTCTTTCGAACGTCCCGCAGCTCCAGTCGCTATTACCCCTAGAGTTTGAGCTCGTATGATTTGTTTGACGAGGTCAATAGATTTGGCTTGCTTTTATTGATTTAATAATGTAAGAGCAAGTCTGAGGAGCTGCGGATCGATAGATTACCAAGGTTAAGCTGTGCTAATCGCGGTCATGAATGGGTGGATGGGTGACCGTTTTCTAACAGCGAGATACTCTCCGTACCTAGGAGAGCACGTAAAGCTGTCGGTTCTGCGCCTGATTTCTCAGATTGCCGCCCTATAGGACTATGAAAGTGAGGGAATAGGGAGTGGACCTGTGTCTGGGCAAGCGTCTTCGTTCAGATTGGTTGCCGTGACCGAAGTTGGTCTGGAGAGATTGTTATATTGTTTTTTTTTTAACTTTGCGACGCAAGTCACTGTAGTAACTTACGTATATATGTTAAGAGTTTACATGGGCCAGAAAATAATGCTTACTATTTTCCTTGTCAAAGAAATATTTGTACAATTGTCCGATTCGACTCATCTTGTAGCTCGTCCAGTGGTGATATTTTCTTGGCATCAAACACTGCATCAGCGTCAGTCTGTGCGCGCCCTTATGGTGAATTTCCAGACTTTGTTGATAATGCCGTATTTAAATATACGATGATTGAAGATAGGAACGATATTTACGTCAAAAATCCTGAGTCATAAAATAATCTGGCCAAAACATTACTTATGTCATATCATTTTATATTATCATATGTATCACCTTTAGTCATCTAGTTATCATTTTTTATCGCTATCTTATAGACAGTTCAGCTGTTTGTGACTTAGGAACAGACAAACGGACAGATGTTGTGTAATATGCTTTTTTTTTAATAAGAGCCTTATCGCCTGCCCCCGTTTTACAGAAAAACAATTGTTACTGATAACATTATGGAAAGAAATATTAAAAATAAATACTTGTGACGTCATTTTTGGGTAATTTTTCGTTAAATGATCTTTATGTATGAGAAATTTAACGTCGTTATTATCTAAACAAAAACTGAACCAAATATTTTTTTCCTGTTTTTTTTTGTAACTACATAAAAAAAACTGTTTCACCTTCATTGGGCGGTTTTAGATATGTTGCAAATTTTATCAGAACCGTTTCAGCAGTTTATCCTTGAGAGCATTACAATCAAACAAACAAACTTTTGCATTTATATTATAAGTGCGTTAAAAATCCGAATGTTATCTTGCTTGTTACGTATGAGTTACGACATATTTTTCTTAAATGATTGGTTATTTTTAATGATAATATTTAAATATGCTAATTTTAATCAAGTATCTTTGTAAGTGAACGACTTTTGTGAAGAGAGCTGGTTTCTTTAACTCGTCTAAATAACATTTAAAAGTTCTCCAAAGTATTTCAATCTTCAATTCTTTTCTAAACAGGAATAATGTATATATATATATGTCATACTCACATTAAGCCGTTGGTCCTGTCTGTCAGTTATGGATCTTTGACAATCGTTACGGGTAGTCAGAAGCCAGAAAGACTGACAACCAGTCTGTTGCCCAGTAACTGAGTTGCGGAGGTCAAGAAGGCAATTGCTCCTTTATACTTAGCTGCATCAGGTTTAAACTGGAAGCCGACCCCAACTACTCGGGAAAAGGCTAGGCAGATGATGATGTTTAGAACATTCAGACTCTGTATGAATAACGTATAATTTCTCTGTTACTCATTCAGTTTTCCTTATACATTCTCGCTTGCAGTGAAAACCCAATTTGAATAGCCTATGATTGAATATGATTGGCTGATTACTTTTAACTGGTCGTCGTGATCTGGTGTTAAACGTCTTTACTGCTTTTAAACTGCTATTGTAATTTTTCTGGAAGTTTAAGTTAGCTCAGCTAAATTAACTCTTGGGTTTTATTTTAACTTTCGTGCTTCCAGTCGGAAGGCGGAACTGCTTATTATCCCAGATGAAGCATTCTACTCTTCGAATATCATCTAAATCGGTTAAGCGGTTTAAGGGCAACATACAGTCATATTAGCATTTATATTTACTAGTTTTCCGTCAGCGGCTTCGCCCGTGTAGGCTTTACGAATTCAAATTATAAATGATAGAGTTTCAGACAAGCTTTGCTCCCACCTTTTCATGCTCTTAGGGGTAAAATTTCGGAAAATCATTTCTTATCGGATGCCTACGTCATACAAAGAACACTACCTCCAAGTCTTAGGGGTAAAATTTCGGAAAATCCTTTCTTATCGGATGCCTACGTCATACAAAGAACACAACCTCCAAGTTTCAGGTCTCTACGATCAGCGGTTTAGGCTGTGCTTTAATTCGTCAGTCATTTAGGACAAAGCATTTTATATGTATGTATAGAAGATTGGTTTACAATGTTTCTATGAACCATAAGCATGTAATGTGACTACAATAAAATATGTTTGACTTATATGGGTAAACTCTGAAACTAACGGCTTCTAAATCAAAAGCTACACTATATCCCTAAGTGACAAACGTTTTGTGTGGTTTCAGTCAAAAGCGTATGAACAATAATGGTTTTTTCGTGACTCAAGTTAGTAACGCAGTTAGCTAAAGTTAACTGGCTGTTTACCGCGGTGCCACCCGCCTAAAAAACCGCCTACGCACAAAAATGCTTATAGTTTAAGGAACAGTCCTGAAAAAGTAAAAAATGCCTTACATTATTTTGGAAAAGAGCTGATACTCTTACATTACTGGACCGATATTAACCAAACATAGCTAAGAACCACCGCAAGGAAACTGGCTTTCAAATGAAAAAAAACCGCATTGAAATCGGTCCATTACTTTGAGAGCTACGATGCCACAGACAGACATACAGACATCGACGTCAAACTTATAACACCCCTCTTTTTGCGTCGGGGGTTAAACAGTAGCATATAACAGTCTCCAAGGTTCCAGCTATCACCGTACCAAGTTTCATCCCATACATCCAGTTTACCGTGAAAGTAGAAGTAATAAACAAACTTACTTTCGTATTTATATAGTTAGGATGCTTCAAATCGGTTCAGCTGTTTTTAACGTCAAATCGTAATAGACAAAGTTGTGTTCGGATTCATAATATTAGTAAGGTTGTGAAGTTTCTAGGTTTTATGTTATGTTTAGACTAGAACTCGAGCCTACGGGGAAAGGTGGTGATGATGATGACATTGTTTTAAATTCTCTACGACTTGAAGTTAATTGAAATGAGGTAATAATTATGATTCATATCTGCTATCACGTGGTGTATTTATATTATGTTCTTTTGTTATAATTTTCTTCTGGAAGTTAGATTCAATGGTGGGTTCATAGATTGAAGCCGCATTTAGACGATGCAAGAACCTGCTTGCGAGTAGCGTTACATTGCGCACTATTGAGGGACAATGAAATCAGTTGATCAAACAAATACTGCAATGTAGTGAAACTGGCATGCAAGTTCTAGCTTTGTCTAAATCTGGTGACTAGATACCGCCAGTGTATTAGTAAAATGCGGCAACAAATACTAAGCCGAAGTTGGCTTACTCGAGCTAGTCAAAAGCTAATCCCGGTGCAAGAAAGGCGTCCCGAATGATTTAAATATTTTGATGTGCGTTGATCCGTCAGTCATTCAAGACAGTATTTTATATTGTACTAGCTTTCCGCCAGCGGCTTCGCCCGCGTGTGCTATATGAATTCAAATTAAAGATGAACCGCTCGACCGATTTTGTGCAAACTTCACATAAACCATCTACTAACTAAATAGTTCGAACAAAGCCTAAACTTTTGGTTTGGATAGGTGAGCCCGTTCTTGAGTTATAAAATTTCAACGAAAGGTGGCATCGATTTTATATATATTGATATATAACCGACAAGCATTGCTAAGATTTTCGATCAGGAACCTTCGCGGAAAAACAGAAAACCTCCACCATTGTTTTGGGACGCAAAGAGGACAAAGATATAAAAAATAATTCATTAATAATTATTATAGCCTTTGACGTAAGCCACTAGTTTAAATTATAAACGAATACGTATTTAATGATTAAGCTTCCCTCTTTATTCCATTATCTATGGGTTTACCCATGCTTAGCGGCGGACGTCAAAGAACACTATATTTTATTCCATAATTATTAATTAAATGAAGTAAACAACAATATGTATGAGTGATAACATTTTGTTACTCGAATCAGGCGCTAATATAATCTTTTGAACCGTTAAATATTATTAACTAGCTACTGCCTGACTTCGCCTGCGTGGTCTTATACCGAGGAAAGGGATCAAATATGGTAATCCAGGTTCGACCATTCAGGCACAATAAATTTTTGGGCCTTTTCCAAAAGTACTAACGAAAAAGAAGGGTATGTATCGTTACTGGCACTTTCCGAAAAGGCCCCAAAGATCCTTTCATCCATATCCGTTCAGTAGATTTTCCGTGAACGAGTGACAAACATACATACTCACAAACTTTCGTATTTAATATTAGTGAGATGTGAAACAAAAAATAAGTTATCGTTTTTTTTTGTCTTTGCTATCCTGGCGCCCTGCACTACAATTAACTGGCGTTCTAGTTTTAAATTAGCTGGCGCCCTTATTATTCTGGCGCCCTGAGACGTAATGAATGGCCACCACTAGACAGTCAGTCAGACAGTCATGGTAGTGATTATTTTTTTCAAAACTCATTTAAAAAGTCATTTATTCAAACTATGCTAAAAAGTGCTGATACTTTGAACGTCAAATTTACAAAAGACGGCCCCCAAAACGTCCACCCTTCACCACTTCCTATGTGTTATTGCTGGGAAGAAGAAGTGTCGCAATAAACTCCCCAGCACCACATATCTGTCTTTTACACATTCATTTCTACAACAAAAAAAAAAACAATGGATAACTAAACAAAACGTGCTAGATTAAAGTCGAAACAGTGGACTTAAAGTTGGTTTTAAAGTCGAAAAGCTATGGAAACTGCCAATACCAAAGTCAAAGTCTGAAATCAAGAAAACAACAGCTCATTAATTCTTTATTTTTTTTTACCGACCTTAAAAAAGGATCTTTAGTCGACCCATGTGTTGCTTGCTTGTATGTATGTCTGCGATTATCTCAAAAACTATTCATCCGATTTGGATGGGGTTTTCGCTTCGGGTTTTAGTTAAAATTAAATCTAATGAATCTTCTGGCTGACTCACCGAATAAAATAGTTCCAGATGACTCATATGCAAATTGTTTCCCGAAAATCAATTGGTCTTTCCTTTTGCGTATGAAGTAGTCGATGTATCTGGGAACTGGGTTATTCTTGACCTACCATTTGACTTTATAGTCACCGGACAGACCTATCCTTACTAATAATAAGACGCGACAGTAATTCAGTCTGTTTGGTGAAATAGCTGAAACGATTTAGATGTAATTTGTTATAAATCATGGTTTTTTTTCCGGTGGCAAATCATCGCCGTTAGTCAGACTTTTACTGACTAAAACCCATCCATGTTCCTTCCTCAGCCCTTTCTATTCCGGGAGCGCGGTATCTCTTTCGAACGTTCCGCAGGCCTGGCAGGGTGACCATGGGTGGATTTTATCCTGGTGCGCGAAGTATTTTCTTCAAGACGCGAGTGAAACCGCAGGGAACAGCCAGTTTATAACAAATTGATACACCAGATGACTAGATCGTTATTTTTTAGTGCGCACGTGAACAGTGACGTCAGTAGTTGATTCAGAATACATCTCTGCTTATTC
Source organism: Pyrrhia umbra (assembly GCA_963891755.1). NCBI lineage: Eukaryota > Metazoa > Arthropoda > Insecta > Lepidoptera > Noctuidae > Pyrrhia > Pyrrhia umbra. The sequence goes on from OY982945.1 coordinate 6,750,452, forward strand.
TTTAAGAGGAAAAAGATTTAATACGCGATATACAAGGAAATGTTAAGTTAAATATTGACAGCAAGAAGAATCGGGGAAACTCTGGTTTTTGATGTTAATTGATCGAAATATCCCATACCCATTTGCCTGATATAAGTCCAAAATCGGTTAATCAACATGATTTGATAAACTTTAACTATAGACGTGTAGGTATGCAAATAGATGACGCAAGTTCCGGCGTTTGTAAAAATTGAGGATTTAACGGTATCTGTTATCTTATATCAGATTTTTTGCGATATTGTTATCCTTGATTGTTTGCAACTACATATATCTCTTTCACTTGTATACGTTTAGACAAGGATGATACTCCCTCCCGAATCTAGCTCGACGAGCCAGCCCGCAAGCTGAGGCAATATCTTAAAAATACCCGATTATAATAATCATATATATTCTGGTCCCTTGCTGTCCTCCCCCAGCGGCACCCTAAGCCGAGGCCCGTACCCCACTAGGGGGTAGTCGCTTAGTTTTGTAAGTTAAGCCCTGGCTGGAGGCCCTAAACTAAGCAGTCGACAACCTTCTAGGTTGACCTGTGAGATGCCATACACAAAAAAGAATGTTACTAAAGAGTGAAATTAGAAAAGTGGTTAGGAACAAGGACCAGGTGTTAATACACGTGTTTTAGAACAATACTATGCTAAGTTAATAACTTCTCATAGTGTTTGTAGTGGCCAGCCTTTTAATTCACAAACAATACTCATACCCTTTGCTATGCGCACGCACAGCGTCGATTATGGATTTGTGATTGGTTCATTTAGCGTTGCTAAGGTGATCTCTGATCTGGTATTTGATAAATTCTTTAGAAAGAACCATTTATTGACAGAAAAACATAGTATAATCTATAAGGATATCGATACTGAAAAGGTAACAAGAAATTATTAAAATACTGCATGCTTTTTGTGCTAAATAGGTCCCGTTCAGAATTCTGCCAGACAGCTGGTGACTAACACTGGTTTCAATTGCGCCTACTTACCATAAAATTGTTCTTGATACGGATTTAAAACTAAGATATAAATTCTGTTATATGGTTTTGTTTTTTCCCTGTACCCAAAGGGTTGGAATAGCACCATATAACTAAGTCTTTCCGTCCTTCTGTCTGTCAGGGAGCTATGCCACATAGACCGTAATATGTAAAGACAGTAAAATTTTTCCCACAATGTTTCCATTGCCGCTACGACAAATATAAGATACAAAATCCTTCGTGTGTGAGTCCCACTCACCCTCAGTCGGTTTCGAGCATTAAATTCACATTTGTTTATAGTAGATTGTATGTCATGTTATTAAAATTGTATTCGTTATAAAAATAAACGATGCACAGATAAAGTGCCGCCGCAATGATATCGGTTCCAAATCGTTATCTAGTACTGTATTGCGTAATTTGCGTTCAATTTGCAGGAAAAACATTGCTTTATATTGTTTGGTAATTAACTCTAGACATAATCATGTGACGTTGGCGTCATAAATATGCTCTGCGGGCTAGTGATTGCGAGCGTGACTGTCGATGATAGTAAAGGATTTGTTGACAGTTCAAGTGCCTGTAAATGTTCTAATTGAAATGACTTCAATTTTGAAGCTTTTTTTTTTCAAATCAAATGACATCTCCCGCCGTGGGTGGGGCGGGAATGAGTGTCAGACTCTTACTGTCTACTACCCATCCATGTTCCTTCCTCAGCTTTGCGTTCCGGGGGCACGGTAACTCTTTCGAACATCCCGCAGCCCGGATTTTGACGCCAAGTTAAGATTACGGTAGAAATTGCATCATAATGTATGACATAATATCAGAAATAAATGTCGGACATCAATGTCTAAGCTTCAACACTATTGCCGCTGTCGCGAGTGTGTGGTGTAGGTGACGTAGTCTAAACTTACCTCTCAGGCCTTCCACGAAAACAAATTGCGGGTAGTGGGTAGCTAGAATGACCTGATTTTCAAAAGGCAAAAAACAGATGACGCCATCTAGCGTGTGATCGGAATGGAGCAACTTAATCACCAAAAATATTTCACTTAATTTCTTAAAAACACTTTGTTAAGTTAAAAAACCAAACTTAGATGTATTTATTCGTTACGATTTAAAGTTAATTTATTTAATAATTCTTAAGCATTACGACTCACGTCTCGCTTAATGGCATAAGACACCGGAGCAGACTTAGATAGAGATGGCGGCATGAGCTGGACTCCTAAATATAAATAAACCAGTCTTTATGAAAGGAGTCCAGCTCATCTCACCATCTCCGTCTTAAGTTAAGTCTGAAAGAAAGAGATGGAAAGAGAGTAAGGAGGTCTGTGCCCTGCAGTGGGACAACACAGGCTTATAATACTAATAATTAAGCATTACGCTTTGGGATCGAAAAAAAGTAAAAGTAATAATTTAAACATAATTGGCGTCATTTGTGATTTCTATTTAAACTTTTGCCTAACCTTCCTTGTCATTAGATATCGCTTTTTAGCGATAACACTGCTGTTGTAGACATCAAGTTATTTTTAATCATTGTATCATTGATTTTTTGTTGTGTAATCTTCTTTTGCTTATCGTGTGGGCTGCAGGTTTTACTAACCTAAGAAGCCCTAGTGTCAGAGTTTCCTCAAATCCGTCTGACGGTCTCAGACATGTAATATAAAGCATATATTCTATTTTCTTGTATTGATTGTTAACCACTTCTTTCCCTAAACCTTGAATAAGGTAGATCGAGATTGTCTTTCGGCCCCTTTGGTTTTATTTTAAATTGGAACGGCCTAGATCAATTACACCTACTTAATCAATCTACTCACGACTAGTTTAAAAGTTCTCCCTGTGGTCAGCATTGAAGAGCCTAACTTAGCTAGCAATAGCTAAGTTAGGCTCGTCAACGCCTAAAAAGCTCCAAAGCTTTTAAAAAAGTCTGTAGGTCTACGGATTTTTGAACGTCACCCAAGGATTTTAAAAATCTGATCTGTCGACTCCCGCGCCTGTCAAAGGGCGCCATCAAATTTTGTTTTGTGCTGGAAATATTTTTCTCACTTTTGGCGCCCCAGAACTGGCGCCTAAAGCGACCGCACTATCTCAGCCCCGGCGCTGTTGTTACTCTTCAGGGGAAATAGGCTGTTTTTTTTTCTGTTCGTTTTTTTTTGATAGAATCCTTGTCCTGAAAATAACGAACACAAAAAAAATTATGCAATTCGGTGCAGCTGTCCGGAAGTTACGCGCGCACATACAATCGATTCATTTATATTTACATAGAAGACTAGCTTTCCGCCCGCGGCTTCGCCCGCGTGAACATTTTTTTACACCTTGGGTTACATTATTCAAGTTTAAGTAGGGATCCCTAATTATTTCTGGAAATAAATATAGCCTATGACACTTCGCAAAGATGTAGCTTTCTGACGATGAAAGTATTTTTAAAATCGGTCTAGTAGTTTTTGAGTTATAAACCCTACAAACAAACAAATCTTTTCGCTTTACAATATTAGAATAGACAAGCTGATTCCCGCGGTTTCGCCCGCGTCCTCAGGGAACTGCTGCACGAACCAGAATAAAAAGTATCCTATGTGTTGATCCAGGTTGTAAGCTATGTGTGTACAAAGTTTCGTCCAAATCCATTGAGTAGTTTTTGCGTGAAATTGTAACAAACATCCTTACATACACACTTTCGCATTAATTATATTAGTAGGATTATGTCTAACATCATCTGACTACCCCTATTTATCTGTGGTGGGTGCAGCATGCCTGCCACACATCTCTATCAGCCCTTATCTGCCTAGCCGTTTCCTTAGTATATGTTTCATCCCAGTCTAAACGGATTCACAGCATACACTCACATGAATGCAAAAGTAAAGTCTGTCAGTCACGCTTTCACGGGGAAACGGCTGAACCGATTAAGATGAAATTTGGTGTTGAGATAGCTTGAACCCTGGAGAAAGACATAGGGTAGTTTTTATCAGGGTGCGGGTAGTACTTCCCTCGTTATGCGGGCAAAACCGCGGGAGACAGGTGGTTCTGTATGTTGACTTATCAATTTGGCATTTCATCATATGTATATCAAAGTGGCGATATAATGACAAGATTAATCGATAATTAAATTTTATTTATAGATTATCGTACTTGACGGACATTTTACTAATCCTTATTGATATTATAAATCGGCTATTAACTCTGTCTGTCTATTACGCTTTTGGAGGAAAACTGCTAAACCGATTGAGGTGAAATTTGGTATGGAAATAGCTTAAAACCTGGGGAAGGACATAGCATTTTTAATAATCGTTTTTCAGGGTTCCGTACGCACTTATACTTAAGCCTACACTGTCTATACCTCTCTTTGTCATCGGGCTGTATCTCAAGAACCAGGAACAAAGTGAAAACATTCATAGTGTATTTTATATTGAAGCTATAGTTGCATACTAGCTTTCCGCCAGCGACTTCGCCCGCGTGGGCTACACGAATTCAAATTAAAAATGACAGAGTTTCATACAAACTTTGCCCCCCTTTTTACCTCTTTAGGGATAGAATTTCGGAAAATCCTTATCGGATGCCTACGTCATACAAGTTTCAGGTCTCTACGATCAGCGGTCTAGGCCGTGTGTTGATCCGTCAGTCATTCAGGACAAAGCATTTTATATGTATAGATTTTAATTATTGGACTAGATGTTTCTTCAGCGCGGGAGGGAGGGATGAGGGAACTAATTTGCATATCCGGATGAAAACACCCAATGTCCTTTGATTTTTTTTCTAATTTCATCTCAATCGGTTCAGACAGACAGAGTTACTCTCGCATTCTTAAGATCTCGGATTTTTAGTAAAATGTAAGAAAAGTATTTTTTTTCTTCTAAATGTTCATGTTAAATCTTTTGCGATGAACCCTACCAGCGCTAGTCCGACTTACACTTGCCATCACAATATTTCGTCAACCGTTTAAATATATATTGTACGTCAAATTTAGTTTAAACTTGACTAATTAAATTGGTGCCAGAAATTGGCGTATCTACGCCCCAAGAGCTTATTTAAGGACAACTTTATAACATATATATATTATATACATATATATATATGGTCATATTGTGGTCGGCTGGTATGTGGTTGGTTGGGGGAAAGACCCGTTACGTCACAGATAATGTTTATGCTCTTTGTTCGTGCGACCTTGCTTCGCTTGCTATCAGTAATGTAGGACTAGTTGGAGCGCCCTGTTTCTCTTGCATGCTTACTTGCTTATTTGTAAATGCGAGTGTTTGTTGGTTGCTTGTATAGGGACGTACATACGTCCGTAGTTTGTTACTCTTTAAGTCAAAAACTGCTGAACGGATTTCGATGACATTTGGCACACAGAAAAGAAATGAAGAAAAAGCATTTATTTTTGGACTCACACACACAGAGAGGCACTAGACAATTGTCTTGTGCGTGTAGTAGGTAAAAAAACAGGCCAAGTGCGAGTTGGACTCGCTCACGAAGTTTTTCGTACCATAGTATCTAAAAAAAGGCAAAAAAATCGCGTTTGTTGTATGGGAGCCCCCCTTTATTTTATTTTGTTTTTAGTATTTTTTGTTATAGCGGCAACAGAAATACATCATCTGTGAAAATTTTAAATGTCTAGCTATCGCGGTTCTTGAGACAGACAGACGGACGGACAGACAGCGAAGTCTTAGTAATAGGGTCCCGTTTTTACCGTTAGGGTACGGAACCCTAAAAAGGGAAGAAATACAAGTCATTATTCTTGTACGAGGCCAGACAAGGCTTCATGAATAAACACATGTGGTTTATGAACTGCCCCGTGCCCCGGGAATCACGTTAATCCCCTGATCCCGGCTGTCATTTGTAGATCTAGTAGTAGTCTGACTACCAGCCTTACCACGGGGAACCGTGTTACCCGGTAACTCGGTTGCGGAGGTCAGATAGGCAGTCGCTTCGTGTAAAAACAAAAAAATATAATGGTACAGAACCCTATGTATGTGACTGCGACTCGCACTTGACTGGTTATTATATTTGTTATACCTATTTCCATATAACAGATTTTGGAGTGTAAATGTGTGTTAAAACACGGTCACCCATCCATGCACTGACCGCGGCTAGAGCAGCTTAACCTCACAGAAATGTCGATAAGACCGGCTGTTAGCCATAAGCTCCCCTAATTGTATATTGTTATCAATCAATAGTTAATAATCAGTATTTTTTTTTGATAAAAAATTTAAAATAAATGTTACCGTAAAAGCCCGAATTACGGTTAATCTTAAAATTACGAGTAAAACCTAAGATTTACCAACTCTTAGGTAACATATTCGAAATTTTCTGTGATCATCGGTCATTATGATCTTTTACTACCATCCATTCATCCCCTCCCGACCCTAGCTCGACGAGCCAGCCCGCGAGCTGAGCCAATAGCTTTAAAATTCCCGATTATAATAATCATATATATTCTGATCCAGCCTGTCCCTTGCTGTCCTCCCCCGCGACGCCCTAAGCCGAGGCCCTTAGCGTGTAGTCGCTTAGTTTTGTAAGTTAAGCCCTGGCTGGAGGCTCTAAATTTATTTAAAACACTTCACAGGCAAGCCCAGTTAAGCAGTCGACAACCTTCTAGGTTGAGCTGCGAGATGCCAAACAAAAAAAAATCATTCATTCATCACTCGTAAAACTTAGGTTTTTTAGGACACGGTTCGATGTATCGTCTAGTATTTCTAGACGTTTTAAACCGTCGTGGGTAGGGCGGGAGGGAGTAACTATTACTGATCCATCCATGTTCCTTCCTTGGCCCTTTGGCTGGTGGCTGGTTCTGGGGGCGCGGTAACTGTTTCAAACAACCCTCAGCTGGTAAAATTTAAGATTTACCGTAGCTCTAAGTTTTACTGTAACATATATATATTTATCGGTATGTATGTATGATTGTAGGGTCAGTTCAGGTGATGATACGACATACTCGTGGTAGATACAGCGTATGTTTGTGACGTCACGCAACGCGACGCGGTCGCGTTTGGGATGGGTGGTTTATCTATTAATGGCTGTGTTGGGGTTGGTTAGTTAGTTTTGCTAATGCTAGATGTTTTTGCTTAACTGGCTTATAGAAGGGAACAGTTTATGTTAGGTATAAGCATAATTTTGTTTTTATTTTAGGGTTAGATAATAAACCCTTATAGTTTCGCCATGTCATGCCATCTGTCTGTCAGACCGCGGCTTAAAGCCGCAGTCAGAGTCTCTAAGTACTAAAAAGCTGTAATTTACAAAAAATGATTTTTTTTTTGACATACCTCTAACACATAAAGTGGGGATCTTTTTTTCTCATTTTCCCATTGTGGATAAGTCTTTGAAATACGTTTTTTTGACAGAATATTTCTGATTTCTGAAAAACTACCTATCACGGAGTATAGCTTTTACCGGTTACAGATTTATAGTCGCCCAACTAAAATGTACTACGGAACCTTACACTGCGCGTCGTTAACCTTACCGTGGCCCGACACGCACTTGGCTGGATTTTTTGTCTAGATTTCCTCATCATATTTTCTCTTTACCGTTTATTTAATACTAGCTTTCCGCCGGCGGCTTCGCCCGCGATATTTTAGCCAATGGATACAAAAACTTGACAAATGATATACTAAAACCTTCCTCTTAAATCATTCTATAGCTATTAAAAAAAACCGCATCAAAATCCGTTGCGTAGTTTTAAAGATCTAAGCATACATAGGGACAGACAGCGGGAAGCGACTTTGTTTTATACTATGTAGTGATGAGGTGTTAGAAATTCCGGAGGTCTATCCTACATTGCAATTTTTACCTTAAAGCCTATATCACTTTGGAAAATATCCCTACTATATCAATGGAAAAATTATATCGGTCTGTTGGTCCGTTGCAGTGTGTGAAAGAAGGAAAATCCAACTCACAATTCGTATTTCAATAATAGTAAAATATTAGATAAGCTTATCAGTCCTGATGTCTGACTGTCTGGTAGTCATAAACGCAGTGCTGATTTCGATTTGGGCGAAAAAGATCTTTTATCTTTTCGGCTCATACATTACTTATTTACTTGCCCTTTCCCTTTCTTTACGTACGCGGATAAAGTCTATCTCAAGCCTTTCCCAGGATTGAATGTATAGCTACACACCAAATTTATACCAAATCCGTTTAAACAGGCAACAAACAGCAAGTTGTAATATGATTCCATAGGAAATACTTTGCGTTACGATCATGATACAGCCAAGCCATACTTTTGCTAGGAGTCTTCAGCTAGAGGCCCTCGCCTAGGGGCCCTTATCTAGGGGCCCATATCTAGGGGCCCATATCTAGGAGCCCTTGGCTAGGGTTCTCGGCTTGGAGCACTCAGCTGGGGTTTTGGCCCTATTATTTATAATATATCCCATAACTTTTCATGTGAAAACATTATGAAATTGAAATGATGAATTTAAATTTCTGTAACGGGTCTGGGTGTTACTATGTATAATATGTATATATTTAAAAACGTATATAAGTAGTATATCCGTTAATCTAGCACCCATAACACAAGAATATTAGTGGCTTACTTTGGGGCTAGATGGCGCTGTGTGAAATTGTCCAAAGATATTTATAAAGATATTTATTATGGAACTTGTGAGACTTGATAATTAATTTCTCATCAAATGTTATGGCTAAGTAAATGCCGCACGGATCGATCATCAGAGGTTAAGCTGCTCTTGTTGCGGATGGGTGACCATCTATATCATAGCGAGAAATCACGTTAAGTGTTGGTCCCGGTTGTCATTTGTAGATCTTTGACAGTCGTTACGGTTAGTCAGAAGCTACAAAGTCTGACAACCAGTCTTACCAAGGGGTATCATGTTACTAGTAACTGGGTTGTGGAGGTCAGATAGGCAGTCGCTCCATGTAAAACACTGGTACTCAGCTGCATCTGGTTAGACTGGAAGCTGACCCCAACATAGTTGGGAGAAGCATAGGCAGATAGATGATGATGACTATTTTTGGTGGGTAGGTAGGTCATTTCGTGTTGGTGAAATTCTTAGTAAGTATTAGGTATATTAATTTTGGAGTCTGGCTTTTTGTTTTGGTCGCAGTGGCTAGTAGTAAAATACGAATCCCTTGGAATCCGAATAGGTAGCAGTATTAATTATCTTTCCGGATTCTTAGTCTGGCCTTTATTTATACCTTTTCTGAGAGATGGAATTGAAACATCTCTTTGAAATATAGGTTTTGCGGTTTCTTGCTTTTGATTTCGGGGAATATGGGAGAAACCTAGTATTATAACTATGTATGTAGCTTAAAAACCTAAAAATACGCTCACTAATTTATTGAACTCGGCAAAACGAATCATATGCGAATTCGAGGGCTTTATAAGTAGCGACTGAAGAGTTCCAGTAGCCACCTCCTGGTTCCATCATCAGAACAGCTCCACAATACCAAATTATAGTATTGTCATCCGAATTTCATATACATGTTACCGTAAGGCTACAAATACGGTTGGTTTATAATCTCACTCGTTTGTGAACTGTACCAACCGTTTACAATATTACGTGTTATCTTTCGGAAGTTTACAATCGTCCCGTGTCAAACGGTACGAACGATTATGAGCTACCGAAAATTACAACAATATCAACTGATACTCTTCACAATTTTCGTCAGCTTATAAAATTACGAGTAAAATTATAAACTAGCGGTACTCACAGTATAATACTGTATTTTGTTTGTTAATATTAAAAGTTAATGAAAACGGGTTAATAAATATACATATCTATATATCCCTTCTTATAATACAAGCATGAAGTTATAAACAGCTCGTTGGCATACAATAATAACAATACAATTATTAATTATAATATGTTTCAACAATACAGAGTTTAATTCACATTCATGAATTGTCCTCAAAAAAAGCTATCTGCGTGGGTAAAACCGATGTTAAGTTGGCGTAGTCGTTTCCTATATCACGGCATACATACGCACTTAGTGTGCACTTTGATCAATGATTCACGCTGTTCGTATGTATGTGTGTATAAGGTAGATGTTATGAAAATATTATTTAGTGCATGTTAGTAATAATTTATTAAAAGTTTTGTGATATTTTTTAAATGAGGGTTATTTAGTAGGTCAGAGTTTAAGAAATCCAATCTTTGACCTAAAGGTTTGGGTTCAAATCTAGCCAGTGACATGTGTAGTATACATACATAATACTAGCGGCCCGTCCCGGCTTCGCACGGGTAGCTTATGTTACTCAGGGAGAATGTAGCTTTCCAATGGTGAAAGAATTTTTGAAATCGGCACAGTAGTTTTAGAGTTTATTCATTACAAACATACACACAAAAATACATTTTTTTTCCTTTTTATAAGAGTAGTATATATAATACACGCACGCTGGATTTATAGTTTATCTTTAGTACATGTTTTGTATCTCATTCTGAGAACTATGATCTTTTGAGAAATAAAATTCTTTGATCCTAAGTGACATGACTTTTTAGGGTACCGTGCCTACCCAAAAGGGTCCGGTTAGCTGTAATGGGTAGGCAGTTAAATTTGTTATAAGCAACTGAGACACCCGGATAAAATTTAGCCTTTAAGTTATAGGCTACTACTATGTTTGCATATCCCCGATTTTCTCCAAAACTACTGATCCAATTTAGATGAAGACTCATATTAAATACGGTTACTCTTTTCAGGTCAATGGAAGACATTAAGCAAGGACGCGGTGCCATCACAGAACCTTCCCAAGCTGAACCCTGACGGCACAGTCATGGTCATCAGGAAGAGCCGCACTGTTAAGTACAGGGAGGGAAAGAAGGAAGAGATCCACGGGTGAGTTGAGTCGGGGGTAACTTGAATCTCTAACTCAAAAACGTTTATTGAAATTAGACTAATTAAATTAGTACTTTTTCACGTCAAAATACATTATGACAGCACCCCAAAAACGCCCACCCTTCACTATCAATCAATCAATATCGAATCAGGGGTACATTGAATCAGGGGTACATTGAATCAGGGGTACATTGGATTGAGGGTCTCATGAATCGGTAGTAATTCGTGAAAGTCGCGCATTTACTGTAAAATGGTGTTCCTGATTTAGATGAAATTTGATACGGAGATAGATTTAAATCTGGGAAAGTGCATAGGATAGTTTTTTCTCTCCGCCAGCGGCTTTGCCCGTGTCGGCTATAAGAATTCAAATTAAAAATGACAGAGTTTCATACAAACTTTGCCCCCCTTTTTCACGGAAAATCCTTTCTTATCGGATGTCTACGTCATACAAAGAACACACCCTCCAAGTTTCAGGTCTCTACGATCAGCGGTTTAGGCTGTGCGTTGATCCGTCAGTCATTCAGGACAAAGCATTTTATATGTATAGATAGATAGATAATAATTAGAGTTTAGCGCAACAAAAATAATGCGCCCGTGGTAATTATAGAAAGCGGGCGATGCCGCGTGGCACAAGTATACTTAATTTACAATAAGATTAGACATACTTCCAAACTCTTTTTGCAGCTTATTCAACCGATTTTGAGTTCTATTCCGTTCTGACAAGGACGGCGTTGAAAGCAGAATAATGTTTACAATTACAAATATAATATTCTGCATCTGTTTTTGTCTTGTCACCTTAATAAAAGAGCTTTAAATCGTTTGAACAAACAGTAAATGGGGTGCGTTTAAATGTCTAATCTCATAATAAATGGAGTATAGTTATAACTATAATTCTCTACTAGCTACCCGCCAGCGGCTTCGCCCGCGTGAGTCATTTTTAAAAAATGACCGAGTTTCATACAAAATTTGCCCCCCTTTTTCACCCCCTTACGGGTAGAATTTATCAAAATCCTTTCTTAGCGGATGCCTACGTCATAACATCTACCTGCATGCCAAATTTCAGCCCGATCCCTCCAGTGGTTTGGGCTGTGCGTTGATAGATCACTATGTCAGTCAGACAGTCACCTTTGAGTTTTATATATATTTAGATTTGTATTACTAAAGTTTGCGTTGAAGGAAACTATGTATTAAAAGGAAAACATTTCGCCTCACGATGGACTATGGCCATTAATGACTAACAACTATGATATAGAAAACCGGCCAAGTGCGTGTCGGGCCACGCGCAGTAAGTTCCGTAGTAGGAGTTAGTTAGTCGACTATAACTCTGTAACCGGTTAAGCTTAATTAACCGTGTTAGTTTTCTTTAAAAAAGCCTTTCCAAAAGTTAGATGGGCACGCTCGTATCGAAAAAAAAATTGCAGTTTAAAGCAAATGGCTCTCTTAACTGAAAAATGGTCCGAAGATACTAATACTTTTGAAATACCTATCCAACGATATCCCAGACGACGGGACACATGAGAAAAAACACCCCCACCCCACAAAAAATATTTTTCAAAATTTTATTTTACCACTTTGTCGGCGTGATTAATATACATATCTATACCAAATTTCATCTTTCTAGTACTAATAACCTCTGAGCTATGCCGCGGACATACAGACGGACATGGCGAAACTATAAGGGTTTGTTGACTACGGAACCCTAAAAAACTAGTTTAAATTAGGGAAGACACTAACATTAATCACCGTTCGCCACTCCTGCGCATCGTGGTTAGCGATATTGGTCGGAATACAGCTTTCCTCAAGAAATTTTCCTTCACTGTGAGCCTGTGGTTTTTCTAGTCACCCATGTGATATTAAAACGTTTAAAACTATACTCCATTTACTAGATTAGACATTCAAACGCACCCTATTTACCGTTTGCTCAAACGATTTTAAGCTCTATTGCTATGGTGACATGACAAAAACAGATGCAGAATATATTTGTTGTTGTAAACATTATTTTGCTGTCAACGCCATCCTTATCAGTACGGAATAGAACTGAAAATCGGTTGAATAAGCTGCAAAAAGAGTTTGGAAGTTTTTCTAATCTTATTGTAAATGAAGTATAGTTTTTTTTTGTAATTAGCTTTTACATGTGGCTTCACCCGCATTTTACAAACCAACCGGTTAAAAAGTTTCATGTTTTTAACAAGTCAAAAAAAAAAAAAAAGTTAAATTTATGCAAATTAGGCTGAAGATCAGCACTTTTTGAAAGTCAAATTTACAAAAGATAGACGTAGGAGTAGTTCTCTCAGAAAAGTTTTTTTATCACTGAATAGTATAAAACAAAGTCGCTTTCTCTGTCCCTATACTCAAAACTCAAACTCAAAAACGTTTATTGAAATTAGACTAATTAAATTAGTACTTTTTCACGTCAAAATACATTTATGACAGCACCCCAAAAACGCCCACCCTTCACTGCTTCCTAGTGTTATGGCTGGAAAGAAGAAGCAGTGATGAACAAACTTCCCAGCAACACAGCTGTCTATTACAATTTTATTTTATAATATAAATATGTCATATTTTATTTACAATATTAATATTTGATTATATGATGCACCGTGTTTACAATACAAATTTGTTTGTTTGTGTAAATATATATTGTCCACTTCAGAGCTGCCATCTGCTTTTATCATTAAAATAGTCATTTACATTATAGTAAGCTTTTTTAATAAGAATTTCTTTAATTTTAGTTTTAAAAGAATTATGAGGCAATTCTAATAAATTGATAGGGATTTTATTATAAATGCGTGTACAAAGCCCCGCAAACGAACCATGCACTTTATGTAAACGATGGTAAGTCGCGGTCAACTTATGTCTATTTCTAGTATTAATATTGTGAATGTCACTGTTTTTACTAAAAGAGTCTATATTTTGCCTTACATACACTATGTTGGCGTAGATATATTGTGATGCCACAGTCAGTACACCAATGTCTTTAAACCGTTCCCTTAGGGAGTCTCTAGCACCAAGTTGGTATATAGCACGAACTGCTCGCTTCTGCAAAACAAAGATACTTTCAATGTCAGCAGCATTGCCCCACATTAGAATTCCGTAAGACATAATGCTGTGAAAATAGCTGAAGTACACTAAACGAGCCGTGGCTACATCGGTGAGAGTTCTTACTTTCCGGACAGCGTAGGCAGCAGAGCTTAGTTTACCCGCGAGGCAAGTTATATGATCACTCCACTGTATTTTGGAGTCTAGTGTTATGCCTAGGAATTTAGTGGCTTTAACCGTTTCTATAACTTCATTATTTAAAACTACGTTAGGTCCAAGATTTTTAACGTTAGGCAAGGCAAATTTAATACATTTTGTTTTCTTGGCATTTAACACTAATAGTACAGGATCCCTGGTACATCTTTCATCAGTTATTACTAACAAGCTGATGTTTCGTGAGTAGGTTCCTTTTGACTAGACGCCCAACTTTTTTCTTTACAGTAATGTTGGTAAGTGGTAGCTTAATAGGGGTAACAAGGATAAAATATGTTGATTTGACGAATTTAAAAATGTTATTGCTAACCGATTTTTTCTTTGTTTATTATCAAGATAATTATCTAAATAATGTGAAAAAATATTTGTCCTACAAAATGTGAGGTTTTGTTAGGGAGTCCCCCCGCTCCAACATGTATCGTAAACAAGGTTATGAAAAATCATTACTAACCAGCTGATTTTTTTTTTATTGGTTAGCTAACATTTGCATAGTTTACCACCCACATTGTCCTACAAATTGCGTGGTAGGTCATCTTGGTCGTACGCTCAAAAGTTGTAGTACTTATACTTAATGTCAAAATAATTACTATCAAGCTGAATGTTCGAGAATAGCTTCGTTTCAATGAGACGCCCAACAAATTCTTGTACGAAAGTTCTCGATTGTGGTTTATAACTAAGATAATAGGGATGAAATGTGTTGATTTGACGAATGAAAAAAAATTATTACTAACCGATATTTTTTTTGTTAATTATCGAGATAATTATTTAAATAACGTGAAAAAATATTTGTCCTACAAAATATAAGGTTTTGTTAGGCAGTCCCCCCTCTCCAACATGTATCATAAATAAGATCATGAAAAATAATTACTAACCAGCTGATTTTTAGGGTTCCGTAGTCCGACAAGGAACCCTTATAGTTTCGCCATGCCCGTCTGTCTGTCTGTCTGTCTGTCTGTCTGTCCGTCTGTCTGTCTGTCTGTCCGCGGCATAGCTCAGAGGTTCTTGGTACTAGAAAGCTGAAATTTGGTATAGATATGTATATTAGTTACATCGACAAAGTGGTGAAATAAAATTATGTAAAATATTTTTTATAAGGTAGCTCCCATTACACGTAAAGTGGGGATGAATATTTTTTTCTCATGTTTCCCATCGTGTGGGATATCATTGGATAGGTCTTTCAAAAATATAGTAGGTCTGTTAAGACAATACTTCGATTTAGGAATCCGTTTGCAAAATATTTACCATTAAAGTTAAAAAAAAATTCGATACTAGCATCTCCCCTCTAACTTTTGAATGGCTATCCCTAGAAATTTGAATAAATTCATGATGAAATGTAATCAACTTATTAGGAAAACTATCACGGCTAAGTAGGCTTAACCAGTTACAGAGTTATAGTCGACTAACTAAGACCTGCTACGGAACCCTACTGCGCGTGGCCCGACACGCACTTGGCCGGTTTTTTTATTGGTTAGCTAACATTTGCATAGTTTACCACCCATATTGTCCTACAAATTGCGTGGTACGTTATTCCAGCCCTCCAGTTACATAGTTTAAATTCATGAAATTAAAAATAATATTATTTTGTACATTTTGCTATTGGAGCTGAGGCACACTATTATCCTTGCTCACAAACGCATGCGCACCACAGATTACTATATACTAGTCAGAGACAGATTGAGATTTATCAGATGAATCAGATAAAAAATAATGTTTATATAAATATATAACATTATATTATGTATGTATATATATATATATAATACATTATATATTATATATAATGTTTTATATGTCCTTATACCCTTTTATACATATCCTTCTTCTTCTCCTTTCATTTGTATACTCCAAAATTACAAATCTTGTAGGACTAATAAAGCATACCTTTTTTTTTGTAGGACATTGTTTTATTTGGACGAAGAATATATTAACCTATCACGTGATACCTTTGTCCTACAGTTACTAATAAAAAAAAAAGTCCCGCGGTATTGACAACTTTTGAGCGTAGGACCAAGATGACATACCACGCAATTTGTAGGACAATGTGGGTGGTAAACTATGCAAATGTTAGCTAACCAATAAAAAAAAAATCAGCTGGTTAGTAATAATTTTTCATGACCTTGTTTACGATACATGTTGGAGCGGGGGGACTCCCTAACAAAACCTTACATTTTGTAGGACAAATATTTTTTCACATTATTTAGACAATTATCTTGATAATAAACAAAGAAAAAATCGGTTAGCAATAAAATTTTTAAATTCGTCAAATCAACATATTTTATCCTTGTTACCCCTATTAAGCTACCACTTACCAACATTACTGTTAAGAAAAAAGTTGGGCGTCTAGTCAAAAGGAACCTACTCACGAAACATCAGCTTGTTAGTAATAACTGATGAAAGATGTACCAGGGATCCTGTACTATAAGTTATTAACTGTGAACCAGTGCGTAACCTGTGAAAGACATCTATTCACCTCATCAAATTGTACTCTATTTCTATCAACTTTAAAAATTAGCGAGGTGTCATCTGCAAACAAAACAACGTCACATATTGATTTTAAATAAAATGGTAAGTCATTTATATATATTAAAAATAAAAATGGACCTAAAATTGAACCCTGTGGTACGCCCAAACGCAGGGGCAAATTGGTAGATTTCACTCCATTTACATCTACACATTGCATTCTACCACTTAAATAGGAACTTAATACGCTAAGTGCTCTATCTCTGATTCCGTAATAATTTAGTTTACGGGCAAGCGTATCATGTTGAACGCAATCAAACGCTTTAGACAGATCGCAGAATACACCGATTGCATTCTGAGATTTCTCCCATGCGCTATAGATGTGTTTAAGTAAGGCGACTCCGGCATCCGTTGTCGAGCGACCCTTTGTGAAACCGTATTGTTCCGTATGCAGAATATTATTTGAATTAAAGTGCCCTAGTAATTGTTTTAAAATAATTTTCTCAAAGATCTTGCTAAATGCCGGTAAAATTGAAATCGGTCTAAAGTTACCAAGATCATCCTTGCTCCCGGATTTGAAAAGTGGTATGATTTTACTGTATTTCATGAGCTCCGGAAAAGTTCCCAAATCAATGCATTCATTAAATATAGTCGCTAAGTAGGGTGCAACGACGTCGATAATAGAAGTTAAAACCTTAACAGAGATACCCCATAAGTCACCAGTCTTTTTTTGATTCAATGATTTAAAGGTGCTTATTACATCGTAAGCTGACACGTGGCTAAATTTGAATATTGCTTCACATTCTGTAACACTTTTACGTAAAAGTATTTCAGCATTGATGGTAGAAGAGTCTAAACAACTAGTGGTTTTAATTGGGATGTTGGAAAAGAAAGTATTGAATTCATGAGCTACATCGGAATCTTTATAGAATATTTTATTATTATTAACGATTTTAAAATTAGTATCACGATGCGCTACTTTACCAGACTCACTGTTTATGATGCTCCAGGTTGCTTTTATCTTATTATTACTCTGCATAATTTTATTACTAATAAACTTTGACTTTGCTATTTGACACACTTTTTTAAATAATTTTGAATAATTCCTAACATATTCTGTAAAAGTAACATCAAATTTGTATTTTTTTATCCCATATAACTCGTACAGTTTAGCTCTACTCTTATATATACCGGGGGTAGCCCACTCATTGAAGTTGGTGGTCCCCTTTAGTTCTAGTGTTTTGGTTTTGAATGTACTATTAAACTCATCTTTTATAATATCAAATAGGGCTCCGTACATTAAATGTGGATTGTCTTTTTTTAATAACGATGGGCTTAATTTTGAACCTATATTATGTTTAAAACTAAGAAAGCGACTGGTCGTTAACGGCCTACATATTATTTTTCGTTTGTTCTTGGTTTGACTATCAGGAAATCCTGCCAATTGCCCACAGTGGTCTGATGTGAGACTATTAGTATTTACTGTTTCTATGGCATCACAATTGCTAAATATGTTATCCAAACACGTGGAAGAGGTTGCCGTAATTCTAGTTGGTTCTAGAAACAGATGTTTTAAGTTAAATGATTTAAAAAGGTTCAGCAACCTAGTGGTTAAAGCAGATGCTTCTAAAATGTTTACATTAAAATCACCACATACTATTAGTGTCTTACTACTGGAATAAATTTTAGCAAGTGAGTTTTCCATGATTGACTCAAATGTAATAAAATTACCCGAAGGGGGCCTGTACACACAAATTATAACAAATCGTTCGAGTTCAACACAGGACAGTTCTACATGGCGCTCGATTGATAAATTAACAATATCCGAACGTTCTTTGCATTTTATATCATTCGAAACAATTATTAGGGAGCCACCATGAATAGCTTCTTTTCTAGCGAAAGCACTTCGTACTGAAAAATTACTGTTATTAATAAATTCAATTTCACAATTTCTGTGCCAATGTTCAGTTATACATATTACTTGCACTTTATAATGTTCTATAAATAAACTTAATTCTAATTCTTTGCCGGAAAGGCCCTGAATGTTCTGGTGTACAACATTCAGTTGATGTGGCCTACCCGTTGTCTCACCATGTAGTTTAAACTATCAGGTGTATCAATATTTTTATTAGTACAGTTACTAAGGTTACTAAAAGATGTAGTTCCACTACTGGAACCTGTGTCAATTTGTATATTAAATGCTAATAACATAGCAATTTGTTGTTTATAATAAAAAGGAAGATACATTGTATCATTTGTCAGTACAAAATTATTTATAAATATATTTGTGTCAAAAAACATAATTGTGTCACTATAGTGACTAGTAATATTATAAATTAATAAGTTCAAGTTAAATATGTATTGATTTTGTTCTATTGAAAAGTTGTTTGAGTATGGAAGGGCACAGATTACAAACTTACATTTTGTTTTATTATTTGTTTCTATCATAAGTTCAACACAGTCTATAATATCTTGTTTTTTAACTGCTAGACTATTTCCATATAACATAATGGCAGTTGATGTGGTATTAAGGTTTGTCAACTTGATAATTTTTTGTATGTCATTGTAGCTGGCACCGGGTGAACAATTATTAATTATTTGAATTTTACTGTACTGTGACACTAATTTACCAAAACCTAGGCCGAATCTATCAGAAAATATTTGTGTTATTTTATTTGGATTTTCTGAATAAGTACAAGGTGAAATGCTTGAAGTTGGTGTGTTGCTTTGTACAGTAATAGTGTTAGATGTTAAACTATCACTGCTAAGCTCTGACTGTCCGCTACAATGCGAATTAAGCTGAGGGTCAGCTAGTACTGTGGATTGTGAACAAGTACAGTTGTTAAATTTATTTGCAAGAGAATCAAACCGGTCCATGTTTTCACTACCTAACTGAAGTAGCTCATTGGCAGCCAAAATATGTTCCTTGATTTGATTTTGTGCTGCCTCATAGTTGTGTGCGGTTTTTGTTAATTCGCGTTGCAGGTCAAGCATCTCCTGCTGCATAACCTGAGTGTCTTGATCATACATTAACCTACTTTGCAGGAGTTGATTTGTGCAATAGTTGAGTTGTTTTTTTAAATCTACCTTGGTTTTAATTAAATCATTTAATTTGTATGAAGATTTTTGTTTTTGACAGACTTTTTTAAATTTTAATATCATCTTTTTGACCTTGATATATCTTTTTAATTTTTTGTGACTCATGACACTTACAGTTTGTTTATTAGTAACAAGCTCATTAAAAAGGCTGTGAGTCTCACCACATTCCTGGTGTTGTTTAATTTGCTCCAAGCAAGAGATTGATTTATGAGCATCATTTAAGCTTAATTCAAGCTCAGTGATGCGATTCAAAGCCCTCTCATGAGTATTGCTACATTCATTAAAAGTACCTATAAATTCCTGTAACCTATCCCGCTGATCAAGTACATCCATATATTGAATGTGTAAGTCTGCGAGCTCACACTTTAATTCTGTATTTTTGTCAACAATTTTCTTTATTTCCTCCTCGCTCTCATCACGTTCCCTTAGTAGTTGACCGCAGAGCTCCTTGGATGTTTTGAGCTCTTGCAGTGTCAACTTCAGTTTAACCTCCATATCCTTGGCAGTGGCCTTTCGTGTCATTATGGACATGGTGTGTGGTATTAACTGAAAAGAGTGAACAAGATGAGAAAGATAGATAAGTTAAATTATTAGAAAACAAAGTGTACAGGTTAGGATAATTTATATGTAGAATAGAATTGATTTTAATTAGAAACAGTTATTGAAAATTAAACAAAGGTACAGGAAACATCAAAATTTAAATTAAGTGTATTTTGTTTAAATAGGGAACGTGTGATTTATCTAATACAATTTATTTGTTACTTAATCAGATGGACCGTAGTTTATATTTATGTTAAAGTGTAAATAGTTAAGGTAGGTTACAATTTTGTAAGTTTTCATAAGTTAGTTGAGCTAAAAAAGCATTCTGTTATTATGAACAATACTAAGAACTGTTAAAACATTAGTTATTTGTTATTATTAGAAAGATACTTCCCGTTTAAATCCAATGAATTTGAATTGAACTTAGCGGTTGACAGCTGACCGGTTCCGTAATATTGAGGTGTAGATTATTCCAGTTTTACTTTTCTTATTGCTTCACCAACATTTATACACAATATTTACTACTTTTGCCACAATTGTTTATAGTTTACAAGATTATTTAAGTAATAATGTATTAATTTACTAATTTTAAAATGCACAGCTGATTTTGTATATCCCTATGTATGCTTAAATCTTTAAAACTACGCAACGGATTTTGATGCGGTTTTTTTTAATAGATAGAGTGATTAATGAGGAAGGTTTTAGTATACAATTTGTCAAGTTTTTGTATCCATTAGCTAAAATATCGCGGGCGAAGCCGCTGGCGGGAAGCTAGTAATTTATAATATCAATAAGAATGGTAAGCATGAATATTTTTCTGATTACAGTGAGAAGACAGACAAGTGGTCTCTAAACTTAGCCCATCAAAGCGGCCTGCCCACCAGCGACCCACACATGACATGTGACCCACAGGACAATAATGTGAGTACCTACCTACATAACTGCCCTTACAACGCTTTGAGACCTCTAGATTCGATTTTAAAATCAACAAATCTTTTCTAGCTAAATTTAATGTAAAAATAGTAATTCGAAGAAATCTTCAATTAAAATAAAAAATACAGATAAAACCAAATTCCTTTTAAATGTTCGTGACGTCATTGTACTTTTGGTAAAAAAAAATAAGATTTGCATACACGTCATTGGCTTGTGGCTAAGTAACAGCCGCACGGTTCGACCGGTCAAAGGTTAAGCTGCGCTTGGCGAGGTCGGTCCGTGGATGGGTGACCATCTATGTCATAGCGAGACTCCTCCGTGCCTCGGAAAGCACGTTAAGCTGTTGGTCCCGGCTGTCATTTGTAGATCTTTGACAATCGTTACGGGTAGTCAGAAGCCAGAAAGTCTGACAACCAGTCTTACCAAGGGGTATCGTGTTACACGGTACTGGGTTGTGGAGGTCAGATAGGCAGTCGCTCCATGTGAAACACTGGTATTCAGCTGCATCCGGTTTAGACTGGAAACTGACCCTAACATAGTTGGAAAAAGTGTAGGCAGATGATGAGACGTCATTGGCATCCACACGTCTATCTTGCTTCCAACAGGACGATGTTTTTTTAATATTCCTATTTCTTTAATCCCCAGCTAGCATACCGCTATTCAACGATCAACAGCATGAATCTATCGCCACAAATACCCAACAACCACAACCACTTAGGCATAAAGCCAAAAAAGCAGGACGCCTTTATGCAAACCGACCCAGTACAGTCAGAGGACGACGACTCCCAACCGAACAACAGTTACAGTGAAGTGTCAGAAAAATACGCCCCAGAAAACTTAGAATACAATCAGAACTATCAAAAAGACCCTGAATTTGATAAAAAATACGAAGCAAAAGACTACACGAATAAACAAGACGATTATCTCCCACAAACAAATGAAGAATATAATAAGGAAGCAGAAAAATACGCGTTAGAAAGGAAATCATTGAACGGTTACGACAAACCTTTAATAGAAAATTATCCTAAACCGCTCGAGAGCTATCATAAAATCAACGATCTGTATTCGAGTTTCGATAAGTCCTTTCGCCCGGATTACGGTTACCAGAGTTATCCGGACAGCGTGGAGCTGTTGAGGAACCAACAGCATAATCTTCAGATGCTGCAGGAACAACACAGGATAACGGAGAAACAAAACTTCTTCAACGAAAATCATATAAAACAAGAAATTGATATCAATTTGGAGGATGATAAGTTCATTTATGAAAGGAATAAGGAACAATTAGGTGAGTTTTTTTTGTCTTTTTTTAAGGTTCTGTTCCAAAAATGGTCAAGTCAAAAGTCATTTTTTTTATTTCAAATAGGCCTTTGCAGGCTCTTATGAAAGGTCACACTAATTGCACGGTTCCAAAGAGTAGGTCCTATGGAGACGAACCGGCAAGAAACTCCATGGATACTCTTTTCAAAAAAGGAAAGGTGATCACAATAACTCGGTTAGATAGTATAAGCTAAGAAAATTATATAATACAAGGTATGCTACTCAGTTATACAAACCAGAAACTGAAGAAAACAAAATAACACAAAACAAACAAATAAATCAATTATTGGTAAAAAGAATTTCAGGAACTACAATACTCTGTACTAATTGATTTTACGGAAAATGTAAACAAAATCATAACCTATTTAGTTCTAATTTTCTCACATAGATAAATAAAATGGAATTAAATGATGTTTAGAGCATGAAATTGACATATACGCGCTACCCTTACGGCATTTTGTTAATTTCCGTGGCAGAATTAGAACATTGTCCATGCGTATTACGAAAGAAAAATGGAAAAATAATATTATTGCTTTTATGGAAAAAATGGGTAGAAGTGGGGGTTTAAATTTCAAAGTACTGTAACTAGGTCTTGTAGGGTATCATAATATGAAAGGGCTCGATTTGCTCACTACTAATGTAATTTTTGTTTGCTTTATGTCTTTTAGTTTTCGAATTATAAAAGAAAATTGCATAAAAAAGACCCCCTTTATCTCCGAAGTTTGTGAAGCATACAATCTGAAATAATTAGGGTTGATAGACACTAATCTAAATATTACAGAAAAAAAACTATGTTTTTCTAGGTATCACAGTTTTGAAGTAATCGGCAATTTTCCTTTACAAACTTAATTGTGCGGTCGTAAAAACAATATAATTACGACTTTATTGCCTATAATATTCCTTCTAAAGATCAGAACCCTTGGTGTGCGAGTCCGACTCGCACTTGGCCGGTTTTTTTTAACAGACTTCAAAATTAAAGATAGATAATTTTAAAATCTTTTAATATGTTTTATTCAAAAGAAAATAATTTGATCACCTAATTCATAAACTATTCTACCAACGACTTTTTTGATGGTAAGAACATTGTTATAGCGTATAGATTAAAAGTTAACCATAAAAACATTTTTACACCGATTCGGTAGAATATAATAATGATACTACTACTATTCACTGTGCCACATGACGAGAACCTCGTGAAGGCTGAAAAAGATAAACAACTCAAGTATCTTGATTTGGCACACGAGGTTGTCGATATGTGGCATGTGGATTCAGCAGTCATTGTGCCGATAGTCGTTTCGGCCAATGGTCTACTAGCCAAGAGCCTCGACCAACACCTAAAGAGGCTCTCGTTAGGCAGCTGGATCAAGGGCTTGATGCAGAAAGCAGTACTCCTAGACACTGCGCGTATCGTCAGGAGGTTCCTTTCTCTAGAGCCCTGACCGCCGGTAGCTTGGACCCTGTCTCGTTACCGGTGGGATACTATTTTTTTTTATATTTTTAAATGTTTTTTTTTATATAGTTTGTAAAAATATTTAAAAATATAATTGATATGTTATAAAATGAATAAACGGATTAATACTACTAGCTTTCCGCCAGCGGCTTCGCCCGCGTGTGCTATATGAATTCAAATTAAAGATGAACCGCTCGACCGATTTTGTGCAAACTTCATATAAA
Organism: Pyrrhia umbra; assembly: GCA_963891755.1. Lineage (NCBI taxonomy): Eukaryota > Metazoa > Arthropoda > Insecta > Lepidoptera > Noctuidae > Pyrrhia > Pyrrhia umbra. The sequence goes on from OY982945.1 coordinate 6,774,492, forward strand.
CCATCTAATAAATAGTCTGAACAAAGCCTAAACATTTGGTTTGGATAGGTGAGCCCGTTCTTGAGTTATAACATTACAACGAAAAGTGGCATTGATTTTTATATATAGTATTGATATACGGTGTAAATGAATTTACTGTTTTCCCAAAAGGTTAATCATGACATAGAACATTTCTAGAGCGTTTATTCATTAAAATAAAAATATTAATAATTCTTATTAGCAAACCAGGACAACTCCTTAAATGTCGTGGTGGTGCCTTTAAAATATTTACGTACTTAGTCATGTACAAATTCATTAACTGGGTATGTACCTTTCGGGAAAACAATGGATTAAATTGCACCATGTATAGTATGGTATTGTTAAACACCTGTTATAATATATATACTAACAAATATTTTTTCTTTCTTTCTAATATTAAAAGATCAAAAATGACTGACGGATCAACGCACAGCCTAAACCGCTGATCGTAGAGACCTGAAACTTGGAGGGTGTGTTCTTTGTATGACGTAGGCATCCGATAAGAAAGGATTTTCCTAAATTCTATCTCTAAGGGGTGAAAAAAGAGGGCGGCAAACTTGTTTGAAACTCTGTCATTTTTAATTTGAATTCGTATAGTCCACGCTGGCGAAGCCGCTGGCGGAAAGCTAGTTTTTGATAACAATATTAGCTTGTTTACACATGAAAGATAGACAAAAAGAAAACTATAGTTGGTACAGCCAATTGCCACAGAAATTAATAAAATACCGTAAGGATGGCGCGTTGATGTCAATTCCATGCTCTAAACATCATCATTCATCATTGAATGCCATTTTATTTATCTACTAGCTGTTTCCCGCGGTTTCACCCGCATCCCGAGGGAACTACTTAGCGCACCCGGGTAAAAAGTAGCCTATGTTGTTCCTCAGGATCTATTCTATCTCTGTACCAAATTTCATTTATATCGGTCGAGTAGTTTTGGCTTGAAAGCGTAACAGACAGACAGAGTTACTTTCGCATTTATAATATTAGTAAGGATGTGGGAAAATTAGAACAAAATAGGTATGTTATGATTTTGTTCATCTTTTTCGTAAAATAAATTCGTACAGACTATAGTTATAAAATGTTTAATACTACACTAGAGAGCTTTACTATAATATTACTATTATAGTAAAACGTAACTATAATATTTATAAGTTTAACTTATAAAAGATAATATTGTGTCATGAGAAATGAATAATGACGTAATGTTATTAGAAAAAAAAAAGTTATAATTAGTGAAAACAATCATTGTTGATACTTATCGTGCTAGAATAGGTCGATAAGTTTTTTTTTCATATTAAAACATTTCTAAACTTAACTGTTCTCTATTTACTATGAGATTAGACATTTAAACGTACCCTATTTACCGTTTGTTCAAACGATTTTGAGCTCTATTGCTAAGGTGACATGACACAGATGCAGAATATAATTGTTATTGTAAACATTATTTTGCTTTCAACACCATCCTTATCAGTACGGAATAGAACTCAAAATCGTTTGAGCGAACTGTAAATAGTGTTTAAATGTCTAATCTCATATTAAATGGGAGTATAGCTGTCTCCCACGGTTTCACTCGCGATCTGAGGGATCCACTATCCCATGTCGTTTCCCAGGGCTTAAGCTATGTCCATACAAAATTTTAACCAAATCTGTTCGCTGTTTTACTATGAAAGCGTAACAGATGGAGTAACGCATTTTTTTATTACTAAAATCAATAAAAAAATTCATTGCATTAATGGTTGTTTACAGAATGATACAAAACTATTTTTGTGTTATACAGACTGTTTCTAAAACAAATTTTGTTTTATACAGGCTGTTTCAAAAACATTTTTTATACAGGCTGTTTCTAAAACACTTTTATACAGAATATTTCTAAAACACATTTTTTTATACAGAATGGTTATTAAATACTTTTTTTTAATAATTTCCAAATGCTAAACCGATTCCGATGTGACTTGCAGACGCGGACATGTACAGCAGCAGGAGACTGATCGAGCAACAACGTCTGCTGGAACAAATACAGCATCAAGTCAAACAAGAGCCCGACACTCCTAATGGTGAGTGACAGTTATACTGACGGATAGATCAGGAGATCATTTGCCTAGCCTTTTCCCAACAGTACCGTACCCAACATAGTTGGGAAAATGATAGGGAGATGATGATTATATGTCATCGTAAGTCTGAGTACCGTTAGTTTATAGATTTATACGAAAGTTTATAAAATACCGAAAACGTAATACGTAATATTGTAAACATTCGACAATTTTTGTCAGATTATAATCTAACGAGTTACCCTCTTATTCATATTATCACTTCGTCTTATAATCCTCTCTTAGCGAAATGTTTTTCCACTTTCAGTAAAAAAAAAACATTTCAATTTATTTATTTTGTCTTCTTTTTCCCCAGGATGTGAGAATGTCATGCAGCCACAAGGTAGCCCCTACTACCAGTCAAACAATCACAATAATGTCACAGGTGAGTATTTTATAAATTCAATGAAATTTGCAACGCCTGAAAAAGGTTCTAAGCTGTACACTTTATTATATTTAAGAACTTTTATAGAGGAATATTGTGTGGGATCCGCCCATTGGAAAGGGAGGATCCTCCGCCAGGCGGGTGATATTGCCTGGCGAGCCACTGGCCGATGTTTGATTTCGGAGTTCTATATGATCTAATGAGCTCGAGAACTCGGCTTGCTATGCCTGCTTGAAAGGTGTCGCTACACCTTATTAAATTTCATCATCATCAGCCTATATACTGTCCCACTGCTGGGCACAGGCCTCTTCTCATACAGAGAAGGCGTGAGCATAAGTCACCACGCTTGCTCAAGGCGGATTGGCGATTTCACTTCACCGTTAGTCAGTGACGTCTAAGATATACTTAGAAAGTATTAAACTTAGTATGTAAATAAATATTGAGTGTTTGTTGTTACAGCGGGGTACTACGAGCAGCTGCCGCGGCCCGGGCCCGAGCTGCTCATCGCCAAGCAGAACGCACTCGCCGCGCACACGCAGCTCTGTGAGTTACCCTTACTACACTCATCTGCCGAGCCTTTACCCAACTAGGTTGGGGTCGGCTTCCAGTCTAAACCGGATGCAGCTGAGTACCAGTGTTTTACATGGAGCGACTGGCTATCTGATCTCCACAACCCAGTTACCGGATAACACGGTACGTCTTGGTAAGACTGGTTGTCAGACTTTCTGGCTTCTGACTACCCGTAACGACTGTCAAAGATCTACAAATGACAACCGGGACCAACAGCTTAACGTGCTTTCTGAGGCACGGAGGAGTCTCGCTATCACAAGGGTCACCCATCCACGGACCGACCGCGCCAAGCGCAGCTTAACCTTTGATCGGTCATATATACTATCCCACTGCTGGGCTTAGTCATATAACTTATTAATTTATATATTATATTTTGTCTTTACTTTTCAGGGCAAAACACAATGAAGCGGCCATTTTTCTACAGTGAGAGCCCACATTATAACAGTAGCCCGATACTGCACAGATGTGAGGTAATATATACATAGTACATAGTTTACTCGCTCTTCCCGCGGTTTCACCCGGATATTGAGGGAAATACTTCAGGCTGGATAAAGAGTAGCCTATAACAATCTCCAAGGTCTCACCTAGCTCCATACAGAATTTCATTTAAATGGGTACAGCCGTTTTATCGTGAAAGCGTAACACACACTGACAATTAATTTTTATATCTGTCATAGGGAAGATAGGCATCAAAATGGCCGACCCCAAATACATTGGGATAAGGGCAGGCGAATGATGATCTGTCATAAAAAATATCTTAATTATTGATATCACGTTTTGTGATATTCGTAAAAGTAAATACCCCCCCCCCCTCCGAAATCGTACATGTGTTATTGACAAACCTAAAAATATATAATATACGAAAATTTTAATTGTAATTAGGCATTGGTAGGTCGTTAATCGTAATAGATCGTTCGATTTTAGAACTTGCTTGAAACCTGCGGCTTCTGTCAACACTTCGGCCAATTTTGGTTGTTGATGATTTATTTTTTGTGTTAAATTAATATTGTTTTTCTCTTTTCAGGATATCCCAAGAATTCTCCAGTGATGAGACATTCCAAAGTTACGCAAAAAATTAAAATAAAAAAAGTTTATTGTAAAAAAATAATTCTCTTGACGACGATAGGTAATCTCTAGATGGTTATTTTTATTATTTTCTATTATTAATAGTAACGATAATAATATATTTTTTATTATTAATTATTAATAATAATGTGAAGCGTGCGGTCCCTTGTCGAAAAAACGTATAGCTATTTTTTATTATTTATTTATTTTTATTATTTTTTTATTATTTAGTTATTTCCGGGGGACCAACCGTTAGATTACTATGCTACTTGTGATATAATTTTGAGTTTAGTATAAGGTGGATTTTTAGAATATTCTAGTATGTCTTTGGTATGAAAAGAAAATGGTTTCGGTACTACCTCGTGGAGTGATAACATTTTTTTATAAGACTAGCTTTCCGTGGTTTCATGCGCATCTTGAGGGAACAAAGCCGGATAAAAACCACCATATCTCCTTACCCTGGTGTCAATCTATTTCCATACCAAATTTCTTCTCAATCGGGTGTGACGTTTTACTGTAAAAGCGTATCAGACAAACAGAATTACTGACGGATTTATAATATAAAAAATGTTTTATTCCTTCAACGGGGTTCTTAAATGTAAATAAATCATTTGTGAATCTATCTTATACTAAACACAATAATAACATAGTAATGTAATTAGTATCTTTATAATTATATAATTAAATATAAAACATTTTTAAATAAAGCAAAAAATTGTACAAATCGTCGGGAAAATGGATAATTATGTCGCTTTTTTATTATATTTTATTATTTATTTTAAATATTTCTTTTGGATTATATTTGAAAAATTATGTTGTAGTCTGTGTAATGTATGATAAAGGTTTATTTAATTTAATATTCACTATCGCGTTTCTGTCCAGCGTTGGGCATTCACAAAAAAAAAATGCAATTTCAAGGTGATTATAATTTTAACAGCTAGTTTCGCCTCCTGCTTATAAGTACCGGTTAAAATTATCTACCAGATGACTTCGTAATACTGACCTTCTAAGTGTGAATTAATCTGGTAGATATTTCGTAAACAAATATAGTGATACAGGCCTTAAGTATAAGAATATATTAAATTTTATTCACCTTTAAACAAGCATTAAATGGGCTATAATATTATTATTTATTTATCAATTACCCTTTATGTAAAAAAAGTGAACAATATTGTTTTCTAAAATTGTTTAAAACATTTTCTAATTAAAAACATTTTTTTTCTTGCATTTTTTCATAGAAAAGATATGTAAAGATTTAATATTATTTCGCCAATTAAATAAACACAGAAGGGTATATTATAAATTTTATTATATACTGCGTTGTTGCCATTCTTTATATTAAGAAAAAAAGTTCTCGTAAGTCAAAGAAAAAACATTTTTTTTTATGAATATTTATAATTTTATTATTATAATTTAATCGAGAAAATGATGATCCCTAAATCTGATTATTTTCAAGTTGTTTTCTTTTAAGTATTTTAATTTCTTTGTTTGTTATATTATAAAAATATAATAATAATATATATAATTGTAATTGCATTTTTTATGAAAAAAAAAGAATCAATTTGATTTGTGTGTGAAATTTCTTCGGATTGTTTTAAATATGGACATCAATTTATAAAGCTAAGTTTACGCTTCGAAAGAAATTGCGATTGCGCAATGAGTGTAAACCAAGCTTTATAAGCAATTTGAAAAAAAAAACATGATTTTTAAATAATAACAGTTACCTATTTTCAACATATTGTGAGATAACTGACACCAACAATTAATTCTACGACAGCATTTTCTAAAAAAAAAACACCTTATTTTTGCCATGATACAAGGACTAATTTTCAATTAAATGTTAAATTGCATGTTTAGGTGCGCTGGAATCAATAAACAGTTAGTGAATTGATTGGAAAAGTAGTGATGTCACAGTTTACTTAACCCATACATAATCTATGGGAGTGTCGCTATTCGTGGGTGGCTATCCTCTATTGGTTGGTGGTGTCAAATACTCTTATTTGGTATTAGGCTGGACCTAATCGCATTTATAACTTAAATATCTCTTTAAAAACAATCCAAGTTATTTTACGCATGAATGTTGATATGATACTATTTGGATGAAAGTGACTTTTGTGGTTTTTTTATCTATTCATGCCTGTGCGAGAATTTATTATTGTAAAATATTTTAATACCATTTTTCTTAATTTTCCTCTTTGGTATTTTTTTTATGACTTAGATTAAAAATGTCTGGTGCATTTTTTTTATTAATGTGATTGTAAATATGTACGAAAAATTTATTTGACAAAAAAATATTACCTATGTAGGTCACTTTTTGTCCAAATAGTTGACTTTGATATTATTTTGTAAAAAAATGAATAGTTTTTAATTAACGACAAATAGTTACCAGAACCGTACATGTCTTTGCCATTTTAATGCTCTTTTTTATATTTTTATTGTTTTGCAGTCGCTTACGATGTTTTGACACTAGATAGAATATTAGTTTTTTTTAAATAACTTTTGGGTGTTAAGTGGAAATAAGTGTATAAAAAATAACTGACTAATTTAATAAATTAATCACGGACCAAAACATTTTTGAGTTTTGTTTTGCAAATTAACCGATTTGTATTGCTGTCTCTTTTAAACACATAGTGTGAGAAAGGGACAGTCATAACTTAGAGCTGTCAGCTAAGTTGACATTTAAACGTCACCTGATTTTTTGACGTTACGTAAAAAATCTTGAGTAGCATGGAGTTTTTGTGGGTAACTTATAGCTAGAAAGTACATCATATACAAATAATTTAGTCAGTTAGTTGCATTAAGTATTAAATTAGTCAACTAAATTTACAATTTACATACAGCTAAAATAGTCAGTTTTGTTACCAACTAATAGCAAACTAAAACTAATTAACTAAATGTTTAGTCATCTGTTTGGTTACCATTAGACGGAATAGTTAACTATATCGATATAGTCGGTTTAGTTAGTCAAAACATCGCCTGTGACTGCAACTAAATGTTACAGCTTTGGGTTAAGTCGGACGGCAGTTGAGCGACTCAGGCGCAACTTGGATTCCATAGGGTTCTTTCTTTCTATTCGTACGAGTAGACCTCAGCGGATGACATTTGCATCTTTCTACGAAGTCCCACTGCTGGGCAAACGCTCACATATTTTTACCGCACGAAAAATTTGAATTGGGAAAAAAAAATTCTTTTTTTCATAAAAAAAAAGAAATGATTTAGTTGAATGGAAATGTCATTCGCTAGAAGTCCAACTTTTTATATTTTAAACTATTGGTCAGCAAATAAAATTATGCTTGCAAATAAAAAAAAAAACAAAAAGAAATTATATTATGGAAAAGGAATAAAATATTTTTTAAAAAGTGATAATTTATCGAATTTACGTGGCAATTAATAAAAATGGGTAAAAAAAAGAAAATGTAAAAATGGTAGGTTTTAAGAGGAAAAAAATTTTGGTCACAACAAATTTGAATTTCGTTGAGATAGAACTCTTGCCAAAGTCTTGTTTTATTTTTTTGTATTTTTCGTTTTTTGATTGTTAATAAAATTAGGTGATCAATAGTCATTTTTTTAAGAAATTATGTAGTTTATAAGTTTAAAGTTATGGGGGTGGGCGCGTCAGACATGACTTTAACTTTTATTTTTTAATATTTTGGTGCTCGTTAAAATATTTCCGAATTGTTTAATTGCATTTTTTTTCTAAGATTATTCTTTATGAGTACAATATATTGAATTTTCGAACGCACACTAGAAAGATCGCTAGATTTTTTTATAACTTTTTTTTTAGATTTGAGAAGAAAATCTTTTATTTACTCTAGAAATTAAGATAAGTAAGGAATGTGGGAAAGTAGATGTAAGGAAGAAAGAGCGCGATATATGTTTTTTTTTTGTGTTATTTTGTCGATTTTGTTTTCGGTCGAATTATTCGGATATTAATGGCAGAGTAATGTTATATTTTTGAATACGCGCTCTACATAGACCAAAGCTGTGAAATAATGTAAAGAAAGTTGAGTAAGATTAAGAATAAAGTATGCTTTTACACAAATTACTGTTGATTTATTTATATACTAATATCATCTGCCTAGCCTTTTCCCAACTATGTTGGGGTCGGTTAAGTTACAGCCGCACGGTTCGACCGATCAAAGGTTAAGCTGCGCTCGGCGCGGTCGGTCCGTGGATGGGTGATCATCTATGTCATAGCGAGACTCCTCCGTGCCTCGGAAAGCACGTTAAGATGTTGGTCCCGGCTGTCATTTGTACATCTTTCGACACTCGTTAAGGGTAGTCAGAAGCTAGAAAGTCTGACGACCAGTCTTACCAAGGGGTAACGTGTTACCTAGTAATTTAGTTGTGGAGGTCAGATTGGCAGTCGCTCCATGTAAAACACTGGCACTCAGCTGCATCCGGTTTAGACTGGAAGCCGACCCCAACATAGTTGGGATTTTAACTGGTTTCAGAGTTATAGTCTACTAACTAAGACTACTACGGAACTCTACAGCGCGTGGCCCGACACGCACTTGGCCGGTTTTTTTAGGTTGCAATAAGCGTGAATAACCAAATCATCCAAGTATTTGGTGTATGCGCAAGAAGACATAAACCGTTATTTTTAATATATTTATAAAACGGCTGAACGGATGTTGATAAAATTTAAATGGGACCACACGGGAAGCGTCAGCTTTCTAGTAAAAAAAGAATGTCCGTTTGGATTGAGGAGCCATTTTTTATTTTTCCACGAAACTTTGCCCAGATTTAGTAGGTCCTGAGAAAATTTTGTAGGCCAAATCCTGGAATTTGTAGTAAAATATAAAAAAAGTTATATCAATTTAAAGGTGGCTCCTCAATCTAAACATTTGAACTGAGGAGCCACCTCGTAACTCCGAAAGTATTGAAGGTACATTTATGATTTTTTTGTATCATTTAGTAGTAATTTAGTAGAGTGCCTACAAAAAAATGGATTTTGTAGTGCTAATATAAAAAAAGATACAATACTTTTATTGTGGCTCCTCAATCCATACATAAGACCTATAATTTTACACGAAACTAATCGACGGATTTATACAAAAATTTAGTATCATTTAGTAGTAGTTGAGTTTGAATTTGTATTAAAATAACAAAACAGTAGGACTGACAGTTTTAAAGAATTTAAGATTTTTAACTGGCTCCTCAATCCAAACGCTTCGCATATAAATAATTGACTGTAGCTACCTGAGGTCACATCGGAATCGGATAAAAACTACGCCAATATTTAGTAGAAATTTCTACTAAATATTGGCGTACAAATCAACACTGTACATATTCGGTATCCGAAAATCCAAGCTTTTTTCACTTTTCCTTATGAACTCGCTATTAAGGGTGACCATGCTATGTGTAAACGAAAGTAGGACAACTTGTTTTAGAAAATTGATTCAATTTATTCTATGCAAACAAATAAGTACTTGATAAAAAATAACTGAATGGCAAATTTTAAATGGGTTGTTTTATAATAAAAAGGTACAAAGGTATAAAAAAAAGGTACAAAATTTATTAAGAAAATTGTAAACATTAAAATATCTCGCATCAATCCCATGCATCTCTTTATGAGGGAAGCAAGCGACTCGATCCCCGACACTACCGGTAACAATGCCGTCAAAGACAGACAGAGCATGAAGTGCTTGCTGCTAGTCAAATTAACAACAATAAGATTACACCTGATTAGTGCCGTGTTGTTTTATAATAAAAAGGTACAAAGGTATAAAAAAAAAGGTACAAAATTTATTAAGAAAATTGTAAACATTAAAATATCTCGCAGCAATGCCGTCAAAGACAGACAGAGCATGAAGTGCTTGCTGCTAGTCAAATTAACAACAAACAATCACAGAAACTACCTATATGGACCTTTTGCGCCGAGAATTAAGTCCATTCTTATTAGTTACTATCTTATTATTTTGCTTCATAACAAATCTTGTGGCTGTGTGTGTAATTAAGACTGTGTACACAATAATAAAAATTATATCATTTTAACGCTACAAACGTTACACTTTTACTGTTCATCATTTTCAGATTTGAATTATAAAACAAAATAATGCAATATTTAATCGCTATTTGTCGTCAGTAGTCTTGGAACAGTGCTCATTTTAGGGAACAAACATCATAAAACGGAAAGTGAATGAGTCGTTATTAATTTACTAACTTAATATATCTATGTTCATTTATTTAACAAATTCATTAATAGTGTACTTATTTAAAATTTGAATTTGGTGTTCGAAATCTGCCGCGTCTGTTTTGCCGCCAAAAAAAATAAACAGCATTAGTTGTTTTTTTTTATTGTAAATGTAATCTGTTTGAAATTTTGATCGACTCGATTCATCAAATAAAAAAATGATTTTTTTTTATCATTATATCAATCAATATAAGTATTTAAAAATCAATGCCACTTTTCGTTGTAATTTTATAACTTTAGAACGGGCTCACTTATCCAAACCAAATGTTTAGGCTTTGTTCAGACTATTTAGTAGATGGTTTATGTGAAATTTACACAAAATCGGTCGAGCGGTTAATCTTTAATTTGAATTCAAATAGCCCACGCGGGCGAAGCCGCTGGCGGAAAGCTAGTATTTTATAGTTAGTTCCTTGATGAATTTAAATATTTGTTTATTACAATATATTGAAATGCTATATCTTTTAAAATTGTAGATTCTAAATATTGGTGATTATCAAAGGCCAAGATAAACAATGTTTTTACCTAATTCAAAGAGATGGTGACGTTTCTTCAATCTGTTTTAAGGTCGACGGCGACGTTTTATCAATCTGTTTTTAAAATCGAAATTAAATTAATCAAATTATTTCATTTTGTGAGTTACGTGACTTCATAAAATATTTTTTTTTGTCTCAAGTACCGAATTATTTTGTCTTTTATTTTATTAATATTTTTTTATTAAAAAAACTTGCTAAAATGAATCAGAGCTTTCATATAATTTTATACAGTTTCAACTTATTCAGGTATTCGATTATCGATAAGGCATTAGGCTGAATGCATGATTCTTATAAAAAGAAAAAAAAATGGTCAGCACTAAGCAGTTTCATTATTTTTTTTTTTTTGTATAGCATCATTTGAATTGTATAACTTTCTCAGAGATAACCTGTACTGTAAAAATACTATTGTAAACATTTCCTTTTGAAAAGTGTCTATGGAGTTTCTTGCCGGTTCTTCTCCATAAGACCCACTCCTTGGAACCGTGCAACTAGCTTGACGTTTCATAAGTGCCTGCAAAGACCTATTTGAAATAAAAACATTCGAGTTTTGAGTTTTTTGAGTTTAGTGACGGCGGCACTAATCAGGTGTAATCTTATTGTTGTTAATTTGACTAGCAGCAAGCACTTCATGCTCTGTCTGTCTTTGACGGCATTGCTACCGGTAGTGTCGGGGATCGAGTCGCTTGCTTCCCTCATAAAGAGATGCATGGGATTATTTTATTTTCTCACAATGGTACTGAAAAGAAATCTGTAACACACGGCACTAAAGCCCATTATATTAATTATTAGGCACCCCTTAATGAGTTTCCGGTGATTTCAATGTTCCGGCCTTAAAGGGGCCCACTGCCAACTTATGGTGTTACTTGGTTATTACCGATTTGTATAAAATTATTTAATTAAAGAATATTTTATAATGAGTATTTACTAATTGTATTATTAATGAGCAAGAAGGATGATGATGATGATATATGCGAGATATTTTAATGTTTACAATTTTCTTAATAAATTTTGTACCTTTTTTTTATACCTTTGTACCTTTTTATTATAAAACAACCCATTTAAAATTTGCCATTCAGTTATTTTTTATCAAGTACTTATTTGTTTGCATAGAATAAATTGAATCAATTTTCTAAAACAAGTTGTCCTACTTTCGTTTACACATAGCATGGTCACCCTTAATAGCGAGTTCATAAGGAAAAGTGAAAAAAGCTTGGATTTTCGGATACCGAATATGTACAGTGTTGATTTGTACGCCAATATTTAGTAGAAATTTCTACTAAATATTGGCGTAGTTTTTATCCGATTCCGATGTGACCTCAGGTAGCTACAGTCAATTATTTATATGCGAAGCGTTTGGATTGAGGAGCCAGTTAAAAATCTTAAATTCTTTAAAACTGTCAGTCCTACTGTTTTGTTATTTTAATACAAATTCAAACTCAACTACTACTAAATGATACTAAATTTTTGTATAAATCCGTCGATTAGTTTCGTGTAAAATTATAGGTCTTATGTATGGATTGAGGAGCCACAATAAAAGTATTGTATCTTTTTTTATATTAGCACTACAAAATCCATTTTTTTTGTAGGCACTCTACTAAATTACTACTAAATGATACAAAAAAATCATAAATGTACCTTCAATACTTTCGGAGTTACGAGGTGGCTCCTCAGTTCAAATGTTTAGATTGAGGAGCCACCTTTAAATTGATATAACTTTTTTTATATTTTACTACAAATTCCAGGATTTGGCCTACAAAATTTTCTCAGGACCTACTAAATCTGGGCAAAGTTTCGTGGAAAAATAAAAAATGGCTCCTCAATCCAAACGGACATAAAAAAGAATCATCAAAATTGATTCACCCAGTCAAAAGTATCTATTTACTAAGAATTACTTGCTATTATTAAACCATTACTTTTTTATTTATTTATTTATTTATTTTAGGATTGCCAACGAAGATACATTCAAGATGACACACAACTGACTTAAATACATTAAAATAATTTACAGAAATGCGCCTTCCATTATAGGCATCCACATAGCATCGAGTATACACTTCAAAATAAATTTACACATATTTTATTCTGTTATTAAATCGTTAAAATTATGGAAATGAATTGAGATTAAAAAGAAAGTAGTAATAAAAAAATATAAGAATACATATAACATTAAGCGAATAAGTTTTAAAATTACAATTAAAGTTAAAATATACATAGATACTTAAAAAAATGACGATTTGTTTTATAATATATACCTACGATAACTTCATGCGATATATCAATAATCAAAGGTCAGCTGTACTGAAATATTTATTTAGTTTAATTTTGAAATTCTTGAATGTGTCAAAGTTTATATCCAAGTCTGCCACTCGAAACAAGGAATTGTGCAACTTGGTAGCTCTTGCAATGGGAGCGTTGCTGCCTAGGCGAGGTGGCCGAAGCTTCTGCCGCCTGCACCTACACTGTAGAGAAATGTTTGGCGTACAATTGACATATATCATTACTATTATGAGCTTCTTCGTCGTGTAAGATCATTTTGTTGTTGTAGTGCTTCTATAATTACGTTTGTGTTTTATGTACCTATGTCCAAAAATGTTTCGAATTTATTTTTATTTTCGCTTCCATTGTTTTAATATAGTTATTATAACACTTTTTGTTAAGATTGCGGCATCTCTCTATTCTCATTACTCATTTCTCATTTCTACTGGTTTTGTAGTACTTATCTGAATAAATTCTATGAATATAATCAGTAAGTTCCAATTTCAATCTTCCTCTTTACATCTTCTTCATCCCTTTTCCGAGAACACTATCCCCTATCCTTGTTTGTGGTTAATTTAATCAAATGATATCCTCATACTTCTTCGAATTCAAGAATCCCCGAATCGATTTTCGATTGGCAACGACAGTACCAGTTTTAGATATTAGACAAAAACAATAACAAATAAAATAATGTGTATTTGTACATTCTTAATAATAACAACTTGTTGAATAACAAAGTGGTTGATGAGACTAATAATTCTACTATTGTTTTACAATTAATCGAATCATAACGTCATCCATCAAGCAAGTGCATAACCATCACTCAAATTAATTATGTTATTATTGTGAGATATTTTTTATTGTGGTGCGGTAAGGTGCGATCTGATACTCTGTACATACTTATACTATCCATATATAACAATTGTTTGCGTCTTACCGCTCTAAGGAAACGTACGAAAATACAATCAAATCTTCGTTTTCGTTGAGTTACAGTGGGCACGGACTTCATTCTTAGATTCAAAAATTGGTCACCGATCCTAAAACCAACCGCGGCAAGTTCTGCTTAGCTGCTCACGCGCATAATGGCAGTTGTACCCACCCCACTGACAAGTACAGGCCCACAAATTTGTACTGTATCATTATTTGGGAGTGGCCACCAATGCTCCACCTTCAAAAGTAATTTGTCCACAAAAAACAATATTTTGGCCGGCCACGATACCAAAATAATCTTGGTCCTCACACAAAGTTTAAAACCAACCTTAGCTTTGTAACACAAGGTAGAAATTTCCTTGGCAATGTTAGGTGGTGAGGTTGTAGCAATTCTGGTCGGTTCTCAAGTAATTGTGAAGTAATTAAGGTAGGTTTTCTTGTTCGAAGTAACGTTTAACCGTTTTTCCATGGATTATTTCGTACAGTTGAGTTTTTGTTGTACGGCAAATATTTTGGGTACAAAAGCTACGAAGATTTTGGTTGGAAATTCGAGGTTTCTCGTTGGGAGGCTATTTTAAAAGCAAAATAGGCTTGTAAATTGTTGTATTAATCAATTAATCTTAGATTAAATTATTCTAATTAATATTATAAATGCGAAAGTAGGATCGTTCGTATGTTTGTTACGCTTTGGCTTTAAATAGCTTTTTGTACGGAGTCTTACTGACTAGACTCCTCCGTGCTTCGGAAAGCACGTTAAGCCATTAGTTCCGGCTGTCATTTGCAGATCTTTGCCAGTCGCGACAGGTAGTGAGAAGCCAGAAAGTCTGACAACCACTGTTACCAAAGGGTATTGTGTTACCCGGTAACTGGGTTGTGGAGGTCAAATAGGCAGTCGCTCCGTGTAAAACACTGGTACTTATATACTATTACTTACTGGTTAGACTGGAAGCCGACCCCAACATAGTTGGGAAAAGGCTAGGCAGATGATGAAAGTAAGTAGGCAAGGTATATAAATTTATTTTCCAAAAATATCACTATAGTCTTTACCAATTGATTTTACGAAAAATGAAAACAAAATCATATCCTATTTTATTCTAATTTTCCCACATAGATAAACAAAGTGACATTAAATTCTGAATGATGACGTTTAGAGCATGAAATTGACGTAAATGCGCCATCCTTACACCATTTTGTTAATTTAATTAGAACTAAATTTATATGGGACCACCTCTGAAGTATGACTTACTAAACAAAAAAACAAGAATTATATCAAAATCGGACTACACTGTAAAATGGCGTGGTCATACATAAAAAAATATACTCGTCTACTTGTACACCTCCTCCGTATTTTTTCGTCGGTTAAAAATAGGTATCTGATGCAGGTCTGGATACAGGTCAACGGCCAAGTCAGATAACATTATATACAATAATAAAAAAAATGCAGTAAGGAACCTTAGAATTGGCTCAACTTTGTCTAGAGATTTCATTTCTTTTCTATACTAATATGATAAAGAGGAAAGATTTGATTGTTTGTAGGGCTTTAACTCAAAAACTACTGGACCGATATTAAAAATTCTTTCACCGTTAGAAAGCTACATCTTTACGAAGTGTCATAGGCTATATTTATTTCCAGAAAAAAATAGAGATCCCTACTAAAACTTGAATAATGTAACCCAAAGTGTTAAAAAAGATGTCTACGCGGGCGAAACCGCTGGCGGAAAGCTAGTTAGAGATAAACAAGTAGCTACATCGAGACTTGGCTATTTTTGTTACAGATTTTTTTGGTGGGATATTGTTTACATTTTTCATAAAACCTATCGGTACCACTTATAATATTGCCGACTCCATACCTTCGTAGCTCGCCGAAAACACACTTAACTGTCATTCGTAACTCGTTTCATACATTTTTCTTGTGAAATGCAAGAAGTTGGTATTTTTTGGAAGACACGAGGCTTGTGTCAGCTCTGCACTGCTATCTTCAGTTACTGCCACTGATTACTGCATATTCAGACATGAAAACCTTCTGAAAATGCACAAAAAAAACATCTTTGTATTATATTATTATTTAAATAATAAAAATCAATGGCACTTTTCGTTGTAATTTTATAACTCAAGAACGGGCTCACCTGTCCAAACCAAATGTTTAGGCTTTGTTCGGACTATTTAGAGATGGTTAATGTGAAGTTTGCACAAAATCGGTCGAGCTGTTCATCTTTAATTTGAATTCATATAACACACGCGGGCGAAGCCGCAGGCGGAAAGCTAGTTTTGTATAAAAAAAAGTCGTACTGGCCTAGTGGTTAACCTGCCTCTCTTGTACGAGGGTGCGGGTTCGACTTCAACCATGTGACTTTTCTACTATACTTTCTAAGTATATCTTAGACGTCACTGACTAACGGTAAAGGAAAACATCGCGAGGAAACCTGGACGTAAAAGTCAGAAATCGCCAATCCGCCTTGAGCAAGCGTGGTGATCAATGCTCATGCCTTCTCTGTATGAGAAGAGGCCTGTACCCAGCAGTGGGACAATAAATAGGCTAATCATTTATATTATTAGTCGTAGAGGAAATTACTTCACGCATTGGAATAAAAACAATACTAAGTCTTATTTCAGGGTTTAATCTTTCTCCATAACGAATTTTATCTAAATCGGTTCAGTCGTTTTACTGAGAAAACTCCGTCAGCAGCTTCGCCCGCGTGTGCTATACGAATTCAAATTAAAAGGGACAGAGTTTCACACAGACTTTACCTCCCTTTTTCGCCCCGTTAGGAGTAGAATTTCGCAAAATCCTTTCTTATCGGATGCCTACGTTATACAAAGAACACACCCTCCAAGTTTGAGGTCTCTACGATCAGCGGATCCGTAAGTCATTCAGGACAAAGCATTTTATATGTATACTAGCTTTTGCCCGCGGCTTCGCTCGCGTTAAGAAGTATTATTATTATACATTTACATCCTCCATCATCCCTTATTTTATCCCCATGGGGGTTGAATTTATCAAAATCCTAAAGCGGACGTCTTCATCATAGTAGCTCCAATATTTAATTTCAGTTCAATCAGTCGAAAATCTAAGAAGATTCATATAAACTTTCATCCCCTATTTTATCCCCTTGGTAGAATTTATCAAAATCCTTTCTTAGTGCATGCGTACGTCATAACATCTACCTGCATGCCAAATTTCGGCCCTATCCCTCCAGTGGTTTGGGCTGTGCGTTGATAGATCACTATGTCAGTCAGTCACCTTTGAGTTTTATATATATTTAGATTAGATTTGCTAAATAAATGTAATTTATTATTTTAAACAAATCCAATCAAATTTTGTTCCAAGTGGTTATCGAACACAGGACCTCACACTCAGAACCGTTACTGTGACAACTTTTGTTATATTTACACATCTCTCTGCCGACCCCATATTATACAAGCGCAAAGCATTTCAAAATGATGAATTATATCCTTAAACTCTTTACAAAACCCCAAAAATGCGTCCCTCACAAACGATTTGAAAAAGATCTGATTATTATCAACGAAAATATACAAGGAAGAAAAAAACCACAAAGATTCAGTTTTTGAGATACGGGCTCACAAAACGACGGACATTGATAATACATAACTTGATGTTTTTTTGTTGAACTCGGTTAAGATATTCCGTGTATGCTGCCCTAGACACATCAATAATAATGAGCTATTTTGGTTTTAGTTGCGACGGGACGGATACGATACGATTTCAATTTGAAGGGCTCGTAGCTGAGTAACAGCCTCACAGCCATGCGGATCGATAGAAAAGCAGGATTCGATTCGCAAGTCGCGGTAATTCCATAGGTGAGTGACCGATTTATGAACAAACAGCTGAACAGATTTAGATAAAATACTAGCTGTTTCCCGCGGTATCACGCGCCCCGAGTTAATTGCTTAACTCACATGAATTACAAGTAGTTTTCATGGCTTCATTATAAATCGAATAATCAATTATGTCGTACACTCAATACATCGATTTATGCCGTGATGGTCTAGTGGTTAAAGTTAAAGAAACCTGGCAAGTACCAATGTGACTTTACTAAAGTCATAATATGTACTTTCTTATTGTATCTAAGACACCACTGACTAACAGTGGAGGAAAACATCTTGAGGAAATCTGGACTTAAAAGTCTGAAAACACCAATCCGTTTTGAGCAAGCGTGGCGATCAATGCTCATGCCTTCTCTGTATGTGAAGAGGCCTGTGCCCAGCAGTGGGATAGTAAAGGCTGACGATAAATATATCGAGTGTTCAAAACATCGAATGTTTTTTTTTATCGCGGATGAGAAAAACGGCTAGGTATACACAGATCATCATCATCATTTGCCTAGCCTTTTCCCAACTGTTTTGGGGTCGGCTTCCAGTCTAAACCAGATGCAGCTGAATACTAGTATTTTACATGGAGCGACTGCGTATCTGACCTCCACAACCCAGTTACCGGGTAACACAATACCCCTTGGTAAGACGGGTTGTCAGACTTTCTGGCTTCTGACTACTCGTAACAACTGTCAAAGATCTACACATGACAACCGGGATCAACAGCTTAACGTGCTTAGGTATACACAGATATTCGTTCTTACTTAGTCGTGAGTCGTATCCAAGTCGTATTCGTGTCGTGTCGTCTAAAATTCTCCGCTGTTCAACCTTTCCTAAATACAACTTACAAGAATGGTTTAAAAGCGGCACTTTTTCTCATAGAGCTTACAAAAGGGTGGGCAGAAGTCTAAGTAAGTCTTTTTAACAAACGGTGATAAAATTATGCTTGTTCAATATTGTTTTTGATCCCATCAAAAACATATTACGTCAGTGGAACTTTTACGGCGACTTCGTAGCGTAGCGAAGTCGTACTAAAGTCTGTACCGATTGATATTAAGAAAAATGTAAACAAAGTCGTAACTTATTTTGTTCTAATTCTGCCACAGAAATTAACAAAATGGCGTAAGGATGGCGCATTTATGTCAATTACATGTTCTAAACATTACCATTCATCATTTAATGCCCTTTTATTGAAAATTAGAACAAAATAGTTTACGACTTTGTTTACATTTTTATTAAAATGAATTGGTAAAGGCAGGAAGGAATATTATTACAAATGCGGAAGTTTGTGTTACTCTTTTACGCAAAAACTCCTGAATGGATTTGGATAGAATTCGGCACGCACATAGCTTATTACCTGGATTTACACAAAGAATACTTTATATCCGGGTGCCTGAAGTCGTTCCGTCAGGTTGCGGGCCAAACCGTGAGAAATGACTAGATTATTGGACAAGTTTGTGAGACAATCACGTGATTACAGCCAAGCTTATACCTTAATCGGTATTTTCAGAATACATCTAATCGGAATAAATTACCCAAACAAAAACGATTGAAATAAAAAAAATCGCCTACAATATTTTGTATGGCAACGTTGAGATATAAATAATTTTACAAATGACATTGCAGCGCCCCGCGGTGTCGCCTGCGACTCCTTTTAAATGACATACATGGTATTCGCGCGACTTGTTAAGAATTCATAATATAAGTAGCCTCGCCTTGTGGGTTTGCTTATTTTATTGCGCGCTTTAATTTAATTGGAATACTTTATTTATAATGTACTTGATAGCAAGAGGTCAATTTTCACGCAGAACAATTATTTTTTGTGTGGCAAAACTGGTTAAAAAATTTCAAGTATATGTAATACTCTCCTAATGATAAAAAAAAACTAATCATCTATTATCTATATTAATTTGCATGGATCTAAGATATAATAATTTGATTAATTAAAGAAAGTAAATATAGGTATAACAATTTTATTTAAATTAATTTGCGTTCGACTAATAAAAAAAATCGAAAACTTAATAAAAAATTAAACATGTTTTTGGTAGGCAACCTTTTCTTTTTAGTCGATTTCTTATCAATACTTAGTCGATTTAAATCGTTCACTTTTACTCATTGTTTTTGACATTTTGTCATATTTATGTAAATTGATTTTGCGCGGCAAAAGATGACGTAATGAGAATGGAATTTCGGTTTTGAGTAAATTGTATTTATTTTGAACCAATATAATTTGATCTTTGCAAATATTATGTGGCCTAGCCCAGCAGTGGACTATGGTAGTGAATATAATATAGAATTCAGACGCCTGTATCTGAAAATAATTGAATGTCATTTTAACTAGGTACTTTGTCACCATGCTACCACACACTGACTGACTAGAATTTTGATCACTTTCTCATTTAATAAACTTTAAAAATTTAAGGACGGAGTGATGAATGGACCGATGTTTCACACTCTTTCAAGTTTATCGCAAAAACTACTAAACGCATTTCGATGAAACTTGGAAATAGCTCATGTTTTGTATAAACACGTTACCGCTGACAGAAATGAGTGTAACAGGGCGTTATTTTGTTACAGTAAAAGATATAACATAATTATATGTTACAAAGAAATGTTTTAAATCTTCTCTCAAGTATTGGTAACCGGCTCAATCAAAATCGATTTTATTATGTTACAAAAATTCAGAGTTGTCAGGTGGTAAAATTAACGATGTCAATTGTCAATTATACTCAGACCTTAAAGTTTCATAATAATTGTGTTGATTTCAACAGCATTTCATAATAATTGTGTTGATTAAGTTATAATAATTAGGTTTGGTTTTTTAGTAAGTAATAACCTGATTTGAAGCCCAAATGTCAACATTTTGAGATTTTATTTCTCAAGAAATATCTTAATTTCATCATCATTACTGGTATTGATCACCACGCTTGCTCAATGGGAATTGATGAATTTAGACTAGTTTTTATAAACTTACTTAAATCCAAGTTTCCTTACGTTTTCCTTTACCATTATTCAGTGACATTCAAAATAAACTACTTACATCATCATCTGCCTAGCCTTTTCCCAACTATGTTGGTGCCGGCTTCCAGTTTAAACCGGATATATCTGAGTACCAGTGTTTTACATGGAGCGACTGCCTATCTGACCTCCACAACCCAGTTACCGGGTAACACGGTACCCCTTGGTATGACTGGTTGTCAGACTTTCGGCCTTCTGACTACCCGTAACGACTGTCAAAGACTGATCTACAAATGACAACCGGGACCAGCAGCTTAACGTGCTTTCCGAGGCGCGGAGGAGTCCAACGCGAGTCCGCGAGAGACCGACCGTGCCAGCTGTTACTTAGCCACGAGCTCCGCTGTCGCGGGTTCTACTTTTACCCCCCGCACGGGACAACTAAAATTATTCCAGATCTGGGTGTTTGTGCATGTGTAATCAATTCAAAATTCAAATAAAAAAAAACATTTTATTTAAACTAGGCTGAAAATCAGCACTTCTTGAACGTCAAATCTACAAAAGACAGCCCTCAAAACGCCCGCCCTGCACCACTTCCTATGTGTTATTGCTGGAAAGAAGTGGCGCAACAAACTCCCCAGCAACACACGTCTGTCTGTTGGTAAACGCACCCACGTTAAAGCAGAAATTTAAATGTGGGGGAAAATCTATTTCACTAATTAAATAACTCCAAATTATTGTAACATGTGAACTAATTTTAGTATACCTACCTAAGCGCACTGCTTACCTCTTTTAAGTTAAAAAGTGTAATAAAAATAAGTGAAATAGTATAACGCAGAGGCGGGTGATAAACAGAGTCGCATTACTCTCCCAGTGGCGTACCAGCTTTATTTATATTGATACACAAAAAAATATGTAAGCTTATGTTACGATTTTAGAAAATTATCATGGTCCCGTAGCTATATTCTTGCTGAAATATTAAAAATAAAATATAGGTATATGTCGCAACAGCTATTATTTTGTTGTTTTTTTTTATAATAATTTTATGCATTATTTTGGTTTGTCGTGAGATATAAACTTTATTTTATTTTTTATTTAATGTTATAAATGTGAAATTAGCTCTCTCTGTTTGTCACGTATTCGCGGTAAAACGGATGAAAATTGATATAGAAATAGATTGGAACATAGAGGACATAGGATAATTCTTATCCGGGTCTGTGAATTAGTAAAACACTGGTACTCAGCTGCATCCGGTTTAGACTGGAAGCCGACCCCAACCTTGGGAAAAGGCTAGGCAGATGATGATTTGTAAGTACACTGCACTTCAGTTTTATAGTTATATTTATATTATAACAAACAACCAACTTAACCTATCTAACACGACCAAGCCGTTTAACCAACTTCTCACGGTACCCTAAAAAAAAAACAACCACGCACCGTTTTGTTTCTGTTCCTTGCGCCTGCGACGATCATGCGTCTCTGTCTCACGTTACAAAACAGACAGAGACAGCGATATCTCTTTTTGAAGCATGTCCTGAGCATCGTAAAAATATAAAAAATAAAACCGACTTCCAAAAAAAACTGAAAAGTAAAAAATAATTTTATTTAAACGCTTTACGACCAAAACATCGCTCTAGAAGTCGGTGTCTTGTAAGTTACTATTGTTAGTATTTCGCCACCGACTTCGAAAGCGATGTTTTGGTCGTAAAGCGTTTAAATAAAATTATTTTTTACTTTTCAGTTTTTTTTGGAAGTCGGTTTTATTTTTTTGTAAAAAGTTTTTTATTTTTTCGCTTTTCAGTGTCTCGGTCTTGCTATCTTAACAAAATAAACACACCACTTTTTTTTAGGTTGTAATAAGCGTAAACAACTAAATCATCTAAGTATTTGGCATATCAGCAGGTAGAGATAAATCGTTATTTTTGATATATTTATAAAACGGCTGAACCGGTAGTGATAAAATTTATATGGGACCACCTGGAAAGTATACCCTACCAAATAAAAAAACAATTTTGCAAATCGGTCCAGGCGTCTTCGAGTAATCGGTGAACATACATAAAAAATAAAAAAAAAAAAAGATCCCGACGAATTGAGAACCTCCTCCTTTTTTTTGAAGTCGGTTAAAAATGAATATTACTTAAATATTTAGAATGTTTACTTTGATATCGTTCGATATTAAAATTTGGAGTTCCTTGGGTGTTTTGGAGAGGTTTTTTAGATGTTTTTGACTTCACCGTAATGCTATGCTGATAATAATATGAGATTTTTGTAACTCTATTACGCAAAAACGAATAAACGGTTTTTGATGGGATGAGGCATGCAAATCATTTATTACTTGGATTTACACAAGATACTCTAAGGCTAGTGATGTAATAACTTTGTTGTACAAATCAAATAAAATACTTTTTAATTATCTTTGACAGAACATAACTGAATGACTTTTAGTACATCCTTTGAGTCTACTCAAAACAAAACGCAAAAAAATCACTCACGCAAACATCACGAATATTAAGTCTTTTTATCACGAAGGCTTTAAAAATAAATATTTCTCTGAAAAAAAAAACACAATTAACATTGACGGAACCCTTTCAAATTCACTACGAATTCATTCATAGACAAGCAAAAAAAACACGCCTCCGTTATGACATCTGTGTCCGTATGACGAGGGAAAAAACCTTACGATCCTATCTCGCTCCTAAAATAAATAAGGTAGGACGAAATAGTTTCTGATATTATTTATTGATTGAATAGAACCCCCGAGAGGTCGGGCTTGTCAAAATTAATTTTATCCTGGGCAGTTTAGTTTGGGACAAAAAATCGAGGGGATAAGGAAGAAGGAATTCCTTAATTCGAGGAGGCTTAGTAACAGCCGGGTCGATCGATCAAAGGATGGGTGACCATCCATGTCATAGCGAGACTCCTCCGTGCCTCGGAAAGCACGTTACACATAAGTCCCGGCAGTCATTTGTAGATCTTTGACAGTCGTTACAAGTAGTCAAACGCCAGAAAGTCTGACAACCAGTCTTACCATCGTATCGTGTTACCCGGTAACTGGGTTGTGGAGGTCAGATAGGCAGTCGCTCTATGTAAAACACTGGTACTCAGCTGCTTGCCGAAACCCACCCCAACGGGGGAAATGGCTAGGCAGATGATGAATTCCTTAATTCGAGGGCAAAAGACTGAAGAATTTAGTATTATTAGAGTTTGTCGCTCAGCAGCTCATCCGCTCGTACTACCAGACACGCTGTGTCGATGTGGCAAATACAAGCTTCACACTACTGTCAAATTTCATATTATGGATAAACCAAATAACACTTTATCATAAGCAGTCGTTAATATCCCACGGCTGGGCAAACGCCTCTTCTCATACAAAGAAGGCATGAGCATTAATCACCGCGCTTGCTCAAGGCGGATTGGCGATTTCAAGCTTTTGAAGTCCAGGTTTCCTCACGATGTTTTCCTTCACCGTTAGTCAGTGACGTCTAAGATACACTGACAGCCGGTTGCATAAAACCTTTTATCATTTTTAAACTTTTACGAATGTCACAAAACATGATACCTATCAATAATTAGCAAACTTTTTTTAATGATAACAATACATAGATACAATAATTAAGTAAACATTTATCATACATATTTTCGACGAAAAACATAAAATAATAAAACAAAATTACTTATTAAATTTTATCCTCCATTTTGACAGATCTTAAATGACAGTTCTTTTGTTTCACTTAGAAGAAACCCCATATTTTTTGGTACAACCAGGTGTTAGAAAGTTTAATATGACTTTAAAGAAGTCACATTTGTACTGGCTTGTTTCAAACTTGCACATTTCCACTGGTGCAGGCTTGCCTACACTATGACTAGACAGACTCGACAACTTAATGTTGATATATCAAGTTTTTTATCCAACTGTGAAGGTTTCGAACCCAAAATAAACTTAGTAATAAAAATGTAGTATTTATTTGACACTCTGTTTAGTGATGTACATTGTTTTTATAACCCCCGC
Organism: Pyrrhia umbra; assembly: GCA_963891755.1. NCBI lineage: Eukaryota > Metazoa > Arthropoda > Insecta > Lepidoptera > Noctuidae > Pyrrhia > Pyrrhia umbra. Next base: position 6,799,330 of record OY982945.1, read on the forward strand.
TGTTGCGGTATGATTATTGCTAATATCATAAACACTGAGATGTTTTTAGGGTTCCGTAGTCGACAAGGAATCCTTATAGTTTCGCTATGTCCGTCTGTCTGTCTTTCCGCGGCATAGCTCAGAGGTTCTTGGTACCTAGAACTTCAGGTTTAGTTTCAGTATAGTATTTATATTTGCGAAATATCTAAGTAGCTTTAAACTTTTGAATGGCTGTCTCTAGAAATGTAAAAAAAATTGCAGACGTAGCACATGTAATGAACTTACAAGGAAAACTATCACGGCTAAGTAGACCTAACCGGTTACAGAGTTATAGTCGACTAACTAAGACCTACTACGGAACCCTACTGCGCGTGGCCCGACATGCACTAGGCCTTTTTTTAAATCTTATTTTATAAGTTGGTAGTTATAATAATCGAAATTGATAAAGAGATTCAGTGGTGTTTAATTATCATCATAATAATGATTATCATGCCCACAGCTCTGCCGTCAAGAAGAAAAGCCTTCATCATCATCATCAGCCTATATATCGTCCCACTGCTGGGCACAGGCCTCTTCTCATACAGAGAAGGCATGAGCATTGATCACCACGCGTGCTCAAGGCGGATTGGCGATTTCAGACTTTTTAGTCCAGGTTTCCTCACTATGTTTATCCTTCACCGTTAGTCAGTGACGTCTAAGATATACTTAGAAAGTAAATATGACTTTAGAAAAGTCACATTGGTACTTGTCCATGAAAGGCAGGCGCCTTAAATACATATTCGTAATCAGAATCTTTTGATTCTGATTCCAAATACGTATAAATCAATATCGAAAAAAAATGTAGTTACGGCTTGTCTTCTCATACAGAGAAGGAGTTTTGATCACCATTCTGATAACAGGCGTGATGCATCATAATTGATGATATAGGAAGTATGTTTTGTTTGATAGAATTACTTGACGCAACCAGATATACTATATCCCATAGCTTTCATCAGGGTTCAAGCTATGTCTATACAAAATTTTACTTTAATCAGTTCAGTCGTATTACCGCGAATGCTTTTTTTTGTATGTCATCTCGCAGGTCAACCTAGAAGGTTGTCGACTGCTTAACCGGGCTTGCCTGTGAAGTACCTTAAAATAATTTAGGGCCGGGCTTAACTCACAATTACCGCGACTGCGTAATTCGGAAATAGGAATTTGCGCCTTCAGGAATAAGTAGCCTATACTTTACTTAATACAAATAGCAATTAATTAAAAAATATCGTGTTATCTGTTATTATACTCATTTCAGTCGCACCTATAACTGCCCACCCAACCAGACCCAAGCTTGAACATATTTACGCGAAATTTGACCAAAGTTTCCAAGAAAAAGTCATAATTTGTAACAACATACAAAATTATAATTTATATATATACATATTCGAGAAATATATTCAATTATATCTGTGTGACCCTTTATTTTAGTTTGTATGAAGATAGCGAAAGAATTGTGTGGATTTTTAGATTTTTATAATCCACTACATGTTTTACGCGGTTTCACCCGCGAACAACCAAACTGCTTAAGGCACCCGGATAAAAAGCCTATAACCATCCCCTAGGTCCCCCTCTATCTCCGTACCAAATTTTATCAAAATCGGTTCAGTCGTTTTACAGTGAAAGCGTTACAAACAAACAAACTTAGTTTCGTTCGTTTTCGTTTATATTTATAAATATTAGTTGTAGTTTTAGTGCTGCGGGATGTTCGAAAGAGATACCGCGCCCCCGGAATAGAAAGGGCTTAGGAAGGAACATGGATGGGTTTTAGTCAGTAAGAGTCTGACACTCTCTCCCGCCCCACCCACGGGGGGTGGTCATTTGATGATTAACCACCCTAAACAAAGATTAGTTTTAGTCCATTGCCTAAAACACACTAGAGGAAGAATGCAATAAGCAGATAATTTGCTTAGATTCACACGAAAAACCTAATAAATTCCTTGACAAATAGTATGACTAAATATGCCATTTTAATTCGCTAGGGAAGCGTCTGTAAGTATGTGTGTTAAAGAAAAATGCGGATATGCTTACGGGACTAATATAGTAATATGTATGTTCTTAGAGCATTAGACAGGGACGGATTTAAGTATATATATATACCAGTCAAGTAAGCAAACATCTTAAGTGACTGTGGATCTGCGGGATGTTCGAGATACGCGTCCCCTTAAATACAAAGGGCTGCGGAAGGAACATGGATGGGTTTTAGTCAGTAAGAGTCTGACACTCCTTCCAGCCCCACCCACAGCGGGTGGGGTCATTTGATGGTTACCTATCCGAAAAAAAGTGTTTGTGGATGTCGCAACATCATACACCATACGCTCAGATATACATATATGTCACTGTAAGATTGTAAATACCGATAGTTTACAATCTAACTTGTAAGATTAAAAATAATGTGAACTGTCCAATACTGTTTACAATACAACGTATTAATTTTCGTTAATTTATAATATATCCGTGTCAAACTGACAAATTGTTTACTCATCATCATCTGCCTAGCCTTTTCCTAACTATGTTGGGGTCGGCTTCCAGTCTAAACCGGATGCAGCTGAGTACCAGTGTTTTACATGGAGCGACTGCCTATCTGACCTCCACAACCCAGTTACCGGGTAACACGGTACCCCTTGGTAAGACTGGTTGTCAGACTTTCTGGCTTCTGACTACCCGTAACGACTGTCAAAGATCTACAAATGACAGCCGGGACCAACAGCTTAACGTGCTTTCCGAGGCACGGAGGAGTCTCGCTATGACAAAGATGGTCACCCATCCACGGACCGACCGCGCCAAGCGCAGCTTAACCTTTGATCGATCGAACCGTGCGGCTGTTACTTAGCCACGAGCTCCTCTCAAATTGTTTACTAACTTTGAAAAAAAAAACATGAATCGATAATTATGGCGACGACGATTTCGTTGGCGTAGGGCAAGAATAATTATGAATATCTAGCTATTCTAGATAGTAGGAGAATCGGTATGTCAGTTTAAGTAATTAGTCAAATTTAATGTTGTTTCTGTATGTAACTATTTGATCCAGATAGTCTGTACTAAAAAAAATCTTCATGTAAAAGTCCATCACAGTACCTCCTTTTTAAGGCAGTTAAACCCTACGACACTAAAGTCCATCCCTGTATTATTCACCATAAAAACTAAACCGCTCGCCACCGTACAAGGACATAGCAAGCCAACGACAGTTAACTAGCTTCGATAATATTGTTTCTTTGGAAAAATGTTGCCAACACAAAAAATAGTCACATCGTATGCTAAACCTTAAGTGCTGTTCGGATGGGAAAAGTATTTTTCCAAGTAGGTACGTGATTTCCTTCGCGAAGAAAAATGGTAATTGGTTGATTGGCTTGTTTGAGCTGAGTCATTTATCAGTAAGGTTTAATTACTATGGTTATTACTGATACAGTAGACCAACGTTAATAGGCTGATGATGATGAATAAAGAGATGAAATACAGACGAAATACTGGCCTAGTTATCGCAAATATGCCTACTGAGCTTGAGATCCTAAGTCCAAATCTGGTGTTCGGAAAATGTTAATGAGTGTACTATAGGTACACCTCTACATCACCTTTTGGGGAAACCAGACCTCCTATATGAGAGGAGACTTTGACGTAGTTTTAGGATAATAAATAGGCGGATAAAGATGAATACTCCAACAAGGAACTGAGAGTACGCTGATTCTATTCTGATGATTCTGATGCTACAAAATATATTGAAGAGACTTTCAATGTCCCTCAGTGTGACTGACAATCGAATATCTATACATATAAAATGCTTTGTCCTGAATGACTGACGCATCAACGCACAGCCTACCGTAGATCCTAGAGACCTGAAACTTGGAGGGCGTGTTCTTTGTAAGACGTAGGCATCCGATAAGAAAGGATTTTCCGAAATCCTACCCCTAAGGGGATGAAAAAGGGGGGCAAAGTTTTTATGAAACTCTTAATTTAACAAAAAATGATTCATATAGACCACGCGGGCGAAGCCGCCGGCGGAAAGCTACTAACTTTATAAAATATAAACAGTAATGGCACTATATTAGCTATAAATACACTATTTTCTCAACCCTCAAAGCCTGGTTAATTTTATGTGTCATAAACTTTTCTGACGCCTTCCACTTCATGTTTTTTTTATTCCATGTATTCACAAACAAGCCGATGTCCTGTAGGTAAGTGGTCGCTACCACATATGGTGATCTGCATCTGTCATTACAAATAGTTGGATCATGTCAATTCTATATCTAGTGCTTGAGGCAGTAGCGGCGTTAGGGTAGGGCGAGGTGGGGCGACCGCCCAGGGCGCCGGATCTGAAGGGGCGCCGCAGGCGCCCTTTTTATATCCTCTCACTCTTTGAGGCCTGCTTACCCTCATACATATAGTTTGCTTAGCAAAAGTTTTCTTGAATTTGTCATCAAATGTCTATCAATTTCGGGTTTTTCTACGTTATTGACATTAGAATGCAAAAGTTGTCAAGAAAAAAGCTGTCGTCAATTTTCCGGCAAATGAGAATGGGCGTGTTGGTGCCCCTCCAGTATCGTCTTTACCATAAGGGCACTCGGGGCGCCATTGTCACGGGGCCCCCCAAAAACGAAGCATTCAATTATTATAATATTGTTACTAGCTGTTTTACCCACATCCCGAGTGAACTCCTTCGCGCACCCGGGTAAAAAGTAGCCTATGTCCTTTTTCAGGCTCTAGACTATCTGTGTACCAAATTTCATTTAAACCGGTTCAGTAGTTTTGGCGTGAAAACGCGACAAACAGGCAGACATAGTTACTTTCGCATTTATAATATTAGTAAGGATTATTATGTTGCTCATACCTATTACTTAAAAAATTTCGCGCTCGCTTCGCTCGCGCTCTAACTCTTATTTTTTCTCACCTTATTATTTATAGTTTTTAGGGTTCCGTAGGCGACTAGAAAAACTTTTAAAAATCGGGGTGTCCACTATTTGGAAAATCAGGGAAGCAATAGGTGGTCACGGATTTTCAGGGAAATGTAAGAGTCATGTAATACAAATATGATTCCTAAGAATATTGATGCTCATATTCCTAAAAAAAAATTCGCGCTCGCTTCGCTCGCGCTCTTACTAATATTGCTCTGATGTTCTCTTAGCTTACTATTTATGGTTTATAACTCCAAAAACAGATAATATATCTTTTCCTACCTATGCACATGGTCTAAATTTTTAACATAAATAGTCCAAAGTATAATATAATATTTTCCATAAGACGACAATATTGGATCAGGGAAATGTGGTAGAATGGTCAGGGAAAAGTCAGGGAACTATTTTTGGTATTTATAATGCTTATAGTTTCGCCATGACCTTCTGTCTGTCTGTCTGTCCACGGTATAGCTAAGCGTTCTTTAGTACAAGAAGGCTGAAATTTGGTATGGATATGTATACAAGATTTTTTTAACCAGTGCGCAAATTTTGTCTTAATAAACTTCAACACTTTTTAACAAACACGTATTTTTCAGTTTATTAGGTCTTAGTACTTAAAAAAAGTTATCGTTTGCGCTAAATATTCATTTATGAACTTAATTTGTTTAAAACTCGCCGGTCGGCTTGTGTGTAGATATCAGCTGAGTCGTATTGTACTTATGAGCTCGCTCTTGCATGCTTAGGCAGTGTAGTGCTATTACGAAAAGATTATGCCCATGTTTTACTTACTTACTTACTAAACATAGAAATGTGTTCAATTACTGATACCGAACCACCAAAAAAAATGCGCACTGGTTAAAAACTTTTCCAGTATTGATCACGCCGACGTCGATTCTTTCCAAATGTTGGAACCCTCGGTGCGCTAGTCTGACTCGCACTTGGCCAGTTTTTTTCCGTATAGGTTTAAATTGCGGGTTAGGGGGCGCCGCAAAAATCTCGCCCAGGGCGCTGATGGGGGTAAAACCGGCACTGGCTTGAGGTATGCTCTACGTCTTACTAAGGGGACGCCTGGAGAGTCTCTGTGGGGGGCGAGGTTTTCTAGCGATGAAGAGGTAAACTACAAGTATAGTTCTGAGGGGCTAGACAAGTGGCAAAAACGCTAGTAGAATAGAAGACAAAATGTATGGGAATAACTTTTAATGACAGACAGCTAGTCGTAAATGAATGTCATTCCCATACATTTTGTATTCTATTCTACGAGCGTTTCTGCCACTTGTCTAGCCCCTCTGTTACCCAACCATCTTTTCATACATCGAATCCCCAATGATCCGTTAGAAAAACATTTTGTTTACGAAAAAAAACAACGTTTTAATAATTCACAAGCCAAAAACATTGATGCAATGTGATGATATTATGTGTGATTTCTGTAAAAAATAAACGACCATCATTCCTAAACATACCAATATAAGAACATACCAATTTGTAGACCTATAAAACGTCGCAAAAACACATTTTTTTGCACTCAAAACAAATTCACTCGCGTCATTTTAGCCATCAAAGTCTTATCCCCACTAATCCAATACCGAGCCGAAATTTTATATTTATGACAAAAATTACTCCGACGTCCCACACTTAAATTTGAACCTTAAATAAATTTGCATAAGTTACAAATTCGTGTAGTGTTGTGTTGAGACAAAAAATGCATTAAAATTGTGTATTTTTTTTTAAAGGAATCGTAAAAAAGTGTTTTTCAATGCGGGGCCCATACGACCGCGCTAAAATACGTTGAATGCAATGTGCATCGTTTGTGGTTATGCACGCGCATTGCACATACCTACATATACTTCACGCTTCACATTCATATCTACATGTATCCAACATCCCTACTAAGATGAAAAACTATCTATTTGCCGCGGTGTCACCGGCACCCGAAGGAACCCACGCACCCGGATAAAAAGTAGCCTATAACCGTGTCCAGGGTTCCAACTATCTCCGTGTTAAATTTCATCTGAATCGGTCTAGCCGTTTTACTGTGAAAGCGTCACAAACATATAAACTCCGTTTTGCATTTATAATAAATATTAAGAATAGTTAGGATCCGAAAGTAACTGTTGTTTGTCTCTCTGTTAGGCGTCATGCATATACGGCTGAACCAATTTAGATCAAATTTGGTATGGACATACATAGCTTGACCCTTGGGGAAGGTTTAATTTCGACATAACAAAAAAATTGAAAATGTGAATACAATGTAGCTACCAAATAGACTTTCTACCTTACCTAGTTTTCCAATTTTGATTCTACATGATCTTCGCATGTCATTATTTTATGCAAGTACTAGCTTCTGCCAGCGACTTCGTCCGCGAGGAATAGTAGTGCTCCGCTCCTATTGGTCTTAGCGTGATGATATATAGCCTATAGCCTTCCTCGATAAATGGACTGTCTAACACTGAAAGAATTTTTCAAATTGGACCAGCGGTTCCTGAGATTAGCGCGTTTAAACAAAATGGAGTAACTTCTCCCGTTTTCCCAAAATTTCCCTTCACTGCTCTACTCCTATTGATTGTAGCGTGATGAAAAGTATACTATAATTAGCTCAGGAGTATGAAAAATAATTGTACCAAGTTTCGTTAAAATCCGTCGAGTAGTTTTTGTTTCTATAACGTTTATACAGACAGACAGACCGACAAAAATTTTACTAATTGCATTTTTGGCATCAGTATCGATCCCTAATCACCCCCTGATAGTTATTATTTTGGAAATATATTTCATGTACAGAATTTACCTCGCTACAGATTTATTATAAGTATATATAGAAGATAGATATAGATATAAGAAAATTGTTAAAAGTAATTTAAAAAGAGTAACCATGGAGTTTCTTGCCCGTTCTTCTCTATAGGACACTACTTTTTGGAATGTTGAACTAAATTATTTTTTGCGACTTTCAAAAGAGATCATTATTAGTAGGCCTTATTGAAATAAATGATTTGAATTGAATTCCTTCAATTTTAGGACATGGTTTTTTCACTATGCAAGGTGTAGTCGCGCGAAATAGCTAGTACATCACTATAAATTCAATGTCTTTTAAAGAATTTCTATAACCACAACCCTACATTGTATTAGGCGGAAGATACATACAAGTATGTGAGACTTACTGCTCGTGAGGTATAAAGTTCGATGCTCGGCCGAGTGAATTGTTGAACAATAAGAAGTCGTGGTTAGGAACAATGGGAATATGACAACTTTATCAGTTGCTAAATACTTTGTGTCGGCTAAAGCTTTGCTTTTAAGTTAACTTGTAAAACGGTCTCAGCTTTGGTTGCATTCACTTTAAAATTTAACGAAATTCAAATTAAAAATGACAGAGTTTTATACAAACTTTCTCGCGTATTTCAGGGGTGGAATTTCGGAAAATCCTTTCTTATCGGATGCCTACGTCATACAAAGAACACACCCTCCAGGTTTCAGGTCTTTTCCTAACTATGTTGGGGTCGGCTTCCAGTCTAACCAGATGCAGCTGAGTATCAGAGTTTTACATGGAGCGACTGCCTATCTGACCTCCACAACCCAGTTACCGGGTCACACGATATCCCTTGGTAAGACTGGTTGTCAGACTTTCTGGCTTCTCTTCCCGTAACGACGATGTTAAAGATGTACAGATGACAGCCGGGACAGCTTAACGTGCTTTCCGAGTCACGGAGGAGTCTCGCTATGACATAGATGGTCACCCATCCACAGACCGACCGCGCCAAGCGCAGCTTAACCTTTGATCGGTCGAACCGTGCGGCTGTTATTTAGCTCTTCGCTCTTCAAGGAAATCGAAATATTTTAAAAGACATACTTAAATTAGTTTTTTTTGCTCCATTGGAATATAATAGCTTCATCTTCACTCTAAATCGCTCCCGCTTATCGCTCAGCCTATACACTATACTCACAGCACTACAGAAGTGTCCACTAAACTTAAAAACATTTTTTCTTACAATCGTTTATCATAATAAGTAGTTATCTACTCGGAACCCCTCCGGTTTTGTGTGACTCATCTTTTAGGGTTCCGCAAGGTAGCGGTGGAATGAAAAAACCCTTTTGCTTTCATATTTTTTATTTCTAATATGGTTTTTAGGAGATATTTATTATTTATTAGAGGTAAATGTCAAATACATATTAATAATAAATCAAATAATTATTCCATACAAGCTTTTCCCGCGGCTTCGGTCGCGTGAAAACTGTAATTTTTCCGGGATAAAAAATATTCACATGATAATAAAAGTGCAATTTTGCATTTTTTCTAAATTTTACTCAAATCCATTCAGCCTTTTTGGTGTGATTAAGTAACAAACATTCTTTAATAACATTCTTAATGCAAAAGAACTTTTACTGTTTAACGACTGAACCACATTTCATCAACATCATCATTGATACCAAATTTCATCTAAATTAATACAGCTGATTTATCGTAAATTCGTATAACAGACAGACAGACAGTATTACTTTCGGATTCAATCATATTAATCAGGATATAAACATTAAAAAGAACACTACCTTACAAATCATATCACCAACCAAAATTAATAAATTATTTATTCAAATTAGTCTGAAAATCAGCAATTTTTTAACGTCAAATTTATTAAAGACAGCCCCCAAACCGCTGCCCTTCACCAGTTTCTATGTGCTGGGAAGAAGAAGTGGCGCAACAAACAGCACTCATGACATTCTTCACAATAAATCTACGGAACCCTTTTTAAAATCACTTCGGTCTCGCATTTCACCCATATTTTTTACATCAAAGATTAGGGCAGGTCAGTTTACGATAAAACTTTTGTTTGGGAACAGCTCTTTTTTCTGTTAGGACATAATCTGTCCCGTGTCGGTAGTTTGTTAAAGGAATATTTGAGCTCTATATTATCGGGAGGTAAGCAGAGTTCTTAGTAGGGGACAATAGTATATTATAGGCTTATTATTGCGCGCGGTTTCGCCCGTATTTCGAAGGTACTACTTCGTGCATATGGATAAAAACTATCCTATGTTCTTTAATAGGGTTCAAGCTATACCCAGACCAAATTTCATCTAAATCGGTTAAGCCGTTTTTACTGTGAAAGCATAACACAGAGTTACGTTCGCATTTATAAGATACTATTTCCCGCGGTTTCGCCTGCTTTGCAAGGGATATACTTAACGCACCCAAATAAAAACAGCCCAAGCTATCTGCAAACCAAATTTCATCAAAATCGGTTCAGCGGTTTTAGCGTGGAGACTGGTAACAGACAGACATGGTTTCGCATTTATAATATTAAGTATGGAAATATTAATATGGATTAGAAAAATTATGTCTCAGAACTCTTAGTATAATATCCTTCTTCTTCTTAAGAAATAGGATGTTTCCAAATCCGAATAGTAGGTAGTTTCTGAGATTAGCGCGTTTAAACAAACTATATCTTGTATACATATAAAATGCTTTGTCCTGAATGACTGACGGATCAACGCACACCCTAAACCGCTGATCGTAGAGACCTGAACCTTGGAGGGTGTATTCTTTATATGACGTAGGCATCCGATAAGCAAGTATTTTCCGAAATTCTAATTTTTTTATTTAACAATTTATGCACACATAGAAAATAAAAGATCAAAAGAAAGAATAGGATATTAGAGTACTGCTTATTTCTATAGAAATCTCTTCCAGCAGACCTGCGATAGGAGAGTTAAAACAAAAGAGATGTAGACAAAGTTCTACTCCTAAGGAGGTGAAAAAGGGGAGCAAAGTTTTTATGAAACTGTAATTTTTTTTATTAGAATTCGTATATACCACGCGGGCGAAGCCGCTGGCGAAAAGTTAGTATAGATATAAATGATGGACATTTATAACCCAACAATAAACAAAAATTCTATTATATTTGTCTCACATCAAAAACAAAAGAAATTTATGAAAAGACACCCCATAACAGTCTCTATTCACAGTCCCGTTAGGGTTTTACGACTGAGAAGGTCCGACTTCGATGCTCGACCGGTGTAAAACTAATATTACCGTGTATTGTTTTAGAGATGAGTCACTTTGTAAATTGCAAACCTTGTTTAGAGTTATTTGAAAAGAATTTTTATTGTTGAACAAAAACAACAGTTAGCTTTAAAGTTTTATTTAAAGAACCATGATGTGCCAAAACAAAATTATTTTCATTAAGAAAAAGAGACGGAGCTATACGACGTTAGTAGCTGTGTCACGCTCTTAAACTTGAATAGTGATTGCAAAATCACGTGGTGGTACAGCCCTAGAACTGTTTCTTGTTATATTTATTTGTTACTAGCTTCTGCCCGCGACTTCGTCCGCGTGGAATAGTGGTGCTCCGCTCCTATTGGTCTTAGCGTGATGATATATAGCCTATAGCCTTCCTCGATAAATGGACTATCTAACACTGAAAGAATTTTTCAAATCGGACCAGCGGTTCCTGAGATTAGCGCGTTTAAACAAAATGATAACATTTCCCTTCACTGCTCTGCTCCTATTGATTGTAGCGTGATGAAAAGTATACTATAACCAGCTCAGGAGTATGACACATAATTGTACCAAGTTAAAATCCGTCGAGTAGTTTTTGTTTCACGCGTGATGCCATGACCAAGGGAAATAGGGATACATTTTTATATATACATACAGATTAGTAAACTTAACCGTTAACTAAACTATTCAAAATGACTATTGTATAAAACTTTAACAAAAACGAACTTTTAACTAAATGACTATTTTTTTTGCAAGATTTCACTTTAATTGCCCAGTCAAAGAGTCAACGGTATTGGGTGTTTTCCAAACAGACTATGGCAACTCAAAAATCGTCCCTAATAATATTAAAGATGTGAAAGTTAACTCCGTTAGTCTGTAATTGCTGAACAGATTTTGATGAAATTTTTCATAAAGATAGATTGATCTCTAGGAAAGAATATAGGATAGTTTTTATCTAGGTACATGATGCCATCCCTAGATAATTTGAATACAAGTGTGTCCTGTACTCAGGGCTGGGCAAAATACATGCTTTGCTTTAATTGAAATACAAATTACAAAATACTGTATCGCAGGTAATTAAATACGAAATACAAAATACTTTTAAGTAAGGTATTTGAAATATAAAATACAAAATACAGTATTTTAGCTATTTTTAGTTGAAATACAAAATACAAATTACAAAATAAGTAAATCTAGACCAGCACGGGATGAAAAGTAGAGGAAAACAAGATTAATTAATCACTAAACCAGTTTCCTTTCATGAACTTATATTTTTAAATTTAGATTTTTAAATGACAAACAGCCTCTCTGTGGAGAGTGAATAAAACCTGCTAAATGTATTTTAATGTTAAAATGTATTTTGAAGCCTCAAGTGTTTGGAATACAAATTACAAAATACCTCGGCGTCAAGTATTTAAAATACGAATTACAAATTATATTTTAAGGAAGTAATTGAAATACTAAATACGTATTTGTATTTCAATTACGTATTTTAATTACAAGTAATTTAAATACTGCCCAACCCTGCCTGTAGTGAAATAAACGAAAACCTCGCATATCTGCTTACCCTCAATAAACGAGATAGCGTGATATTTATATTTCTCATTATTTGTACAAGTACTGGCATCCGAAGAGTCATCGACACAGTGTGTAAATAAAAAAATAATTTAATACAGTCGTTGTCAAAAGTTTATTTCTTGTATTTTTTTTATTTTACTGCCTGTTTCACTCGCGTCTCGAAAGAACTGCTTAACGTTCCATCCATTAAGGTTCCATCTATCTCCGTACCAAAATTTCATTAAAATAGGTTCAGCCGTTTTATCGTAAAAACGAACAAACAGACTCACTTTAGAATTTATATCTTAAACCCTAAACGTCTTACTTATAAAGTCCGAATAATTTTTAATCTGCTGCTTACCAACGGATTAGAAAAGTCTCACTCATAAATGCTGTTTAGCGTTAATTCGATGTTAGTAGATTAATCCTGGATTACGACGTTAAAGAAGGATTAAGTGAGAAATGGTTAAACTTCAGATTACAGGTTAAGTAAGACGGTAAAGGAATACACACATAAAGTAAGGACTTAATAATAGTTCCTTCACAAGAACACGTTAAAACATGTCCCAGTGTTTAAACGATAACCCACAAACGCGTCATAGGTCACTTTTTGCGTACGCGGACAAAAGGACCAAAAACAAATGACAGACCAACTTAAAAATTCCCCTCAAAAGAAAAGGATCTACGATTTTATGTTCAACTAATCAAGATTAGAATCGGAGACTACCTACATTTTAATGTTTTTTTTGTTCAAAAGTTAAATGAGTAAGGACAAAGTTCTTCGGTGAAACACGGGTAAAGAATGTCGGTAAAGATATGAGGGGACATTGTTCAAAACTGTGACGTGTTTTGGTTTAGTTTTTAATGGGATTTCGTTGAATTTTCAGCTTGTATTCCAACTGTTGTAAAGCGTGTTGTGAAACTTATTTAGGAACTAAGAGAAGACTTTGGTGTTACTTATGTTGTCAATAAACGCTTGCTAAGTGATAATATTAATACAATATGAGTTATTGTTACAGAGTTTACTACAACATCAGATAAATAGGTGCTAGAATTATACATAATTTTAATACGTCACTGCAAAATAAGTGAAACTTCATAGCAATCGAATCGCTTATTGCAATCGCATTTTGTAAGAAATAAATATGTATTTAAAACAAATATTCTACGTAATAACTATCTATTCTAAAATATTCTTATGGATAGAGCATATTTTATCTTGGTAAAAGCACTGGTAATCGCAGTATTGCATTGTTGGGGCGTAATATATGCTTCTGCTTACCTCCTTGGTATGCAAAAGGGCTGGCTGTTCATTTGACGTGAACATTCATCATTTAGGTAATTCATTTTTGTTCGCACGAACCCCTTACTGGTCCTTTTGGCCAAAATTTAATCTAAAAGTAATAACTAATTAATATTAAATCAGACTACACTTCCATTCTTCATAATTAGCGTAAAGACACCCAATATTGTACTGGAAGTAATTAATCAAATTGTATTAAAACCGATTTTTATTAAAGTCCGTCAAAAATATCATTAATATTGCTCAAACAGTACAATGCGGACGCCATCTTGGTTTTTACTTTTTTTTTATTTTCGCCAAATCTAATTATATCAATGAATCGGGGATTCTGGATAATGATTGATGAGCAAAGGCGTATGCACAGTGGCGAGGCGTTGGCTAAAATTTCGGGAATATTTCCTTGGTACGGTACCAATACCAACCAACATGCTACACTTACCACAAACTTTTGGTCGTTGTATTAAACAATGATGAACGTAGGGCAGTATTGTCCGGTTAAGCAGGTCGAATGCTGTTAGAAGCACCCTGCAAGAGGTCATGTAGAAACATAGACAGTATATATGAATGTCTTATTGTAATTCTAATGTCTCTTTTGGAACAAAGAAGGAAAGAAGATGATAAGCAGGCGTGTTTGCAGCGACTTGATGAGTTCAGACTATGAACGTTGTCTTAAGAGTGTTATCTAATACTTTACTGGTTATCAATGGTGTCCAAGATTTCTTTTGAAATCCCATCTTATATGTTAAAAGTTACTTTGGTATTTCAACTTACACTGGAATTTAAGAAATTCAACTCCCTAAAATTAATGTTTAGCGCTCACTATGCGCATAAAATGTCTATAACTTTCCCTCCCGGAGATTTAAGTCTAAATACAAACTAATTGACATACCTACTCTTTACAATTATACTATTAATTTATCACACCACAATTCTAGACTTCGGATAAAAAGACCAAATTGAAACATTAAATTCCTGGTCCTTACTCCCAAAACCCGAGCACATTATGCGCGAAGCTCAACCGTCACAGGTGTAAGATTCATCACGGCTGCTATGTTAATTTGACATCCACTGAGTCAGGGCTCCCCAAGATTGGGAGAGTAATGAGAATTGAGGAGTTAATGACATTTTCTCATAATAATGTTGTGTTAATTCTTTATTAAGAGAAATTTCTGAGAATTTTGGCGTACAAGAGATGTTATTTCTGACTTCAGCAGTAGTCTTCAGGGTTCTACATCATCATCATCTGCCTAGCCTTTTCCTAACTATGTTGGGTTCACATGCAGCTGAGTACCAGTGTTTTACATGGAGCGACTGCCTATCTGACCGCCACAACCCAGTTACCGGGTAACACGATACCAGGGTTCTACATAACCATCATAATTAAAATATATGATAAGATTGGTTATCAGTTCGATTAATTACCACTAATTAATTTTGTTCACCTAGTTACGTCAGTATTTCTGCCAGTATCATTTCTTTTAGGTAGAGGAGTGCAATCACAAAAATTAATATTGCATATTGTGTAATTATTAGGTGTCTCCCGCGGTTTAACGAGCAGCATGATAAAACCACTTTATGTACCAACAGAAAAAACTATTCTTTGACATTCTCAGGTTTTTATCTCCTTCCATATCCTTACCATGAAAGCGTACCAGATGAAATATATTCTGATCCAGCCTGTCCCTTGCTGTCCTCCCCCAGCGACGCCCTAAGCCGAGGCCCGTACCCCACTAGGGGGTGCCCTTAGCGTGTAGTCGCTTAGTTTTGCAAGTTAAGCCCTGGCTGGAGGCCCTAAATTCATTTAAGGCACTTCACAGGTAAACCCGGTTAAGCAGTCGACAACCTTCTAGGTTGACCTGCGAGATGCCATACACAAAAATAAAGTACTAGATGAACAGACAAGCAAAAAATCTTTCACTACGTTTAGAAAGCTGCCTTTTCCCTGAGAATTACGATAGCCTAAGTTTTATGTGCGTATATTGCAGGCGACGCCGTCGACCGTAGCTAGTATAAAATACATCTACTCGAGCACTGTTGTATTCACCTGTACCATACTCACTCATTTTTATATCCACCATTGTAATAACACTTACAACCGAAACGTTATTATTTATCCAAACAAGATGCACTCATATTGATGTAGTTTTAACGAAACGATCGACTGGTGGACCTGTAAGTTACTGGCTATACCTAGCTAGACTGGAAAACTATTACAAAATTGAAATATAGCTTGCTAACAGACAGACAGACGGACAGCAAAGGCTTAAGAATAGGTTTCCATTGGCATCCTTTGGGTATGGAAGTCTAAAAATATCTAGTACCTATCTAAAAAAAATCTAGTTACTATTGTTTATCTAAGTACCTAGTTATAATAATATATGTTGATAAAGTTATTAGCTTTTTATATAAGGCTAGGATAAAAACGGGACGGCAAGAGGCTTCTTCTCAAACAGAGAAGACACGACCATTGATCAGCACGATTGCTTTTGACGGATTGTAGCAATAAAACACAATATATAAATTGCTAACTATTTATATCGTACGAATATCTTAAGATAATATTATAAATACGATAGTAATTCTGTCTGTTTTACTTTCACGGTAAAGCGGTTAACCCGATTTAGATGAAATTTGGCGTGGAGATAGCTTGAACTACCGGGAAGGATTTTATCCGGGCACACGAGGAAGTTCCCTTAAAACCGTCGGAAAATGATATCTATAAAACCTAATTATCTAAACATTAAAGTTATTATGCTATAATACGGTAAAACTATTAATTTAAACAACTAATTGTTATTACTACCAGTCTTTAATTAATTGATCAATCCAATCACCTATAGTCTATGACCCTACGTTTAAAAACGCCCATCCATCGCCGGTAAAACAAACATCAAATTAAAAAAAATCAATAATAATCTTCGATATTATGGTCTATACTCAATGGATCCACTGCGGAGGCATAACTCACGCTTGCTATAAAGATCTATAGATCTTTCAAAGAAATTAAAAAAAAACGTCCACTTAGTCTACCATAATGCATGCCATTGTTGCTGTCACGCTCTAACTCGTTATTCCGCGAAGGTCAGACGAAGACGGGTATATGTCTTTATCCACGGTGTAAAGTACGAGCATTCCCAGTTTGAAACGATTTGCTGTGGCGAGCAGACGTGCGTTCGAATTTTGAATTAGATTTTTTGTTTGAAAAAGAAATACGATATTTTGGATTTTTGTTTTGACACTTTTTAGTGGTTGCTTTGGAAACCGATGTGTTAGTGTGTGTGAGAAGTGACATTACGATACATTTTGAGTTTACTGGACATTTTGGAATTCATTTTCTTAAAGGTTGGTTAAATTTGTCTATTTTCTATGTATCAAATTATTTTAGTTACATATTTAAACGAAGTGTGATCTACGCTTGGAAAATTTTGCGTCGAAAGTTTATTTCTTGCTGTCATAATTATTATGACACTTGGTAGTTTGCTAACTATAAAACTTAGAAGCGAAAGCATACAAAACTTTTGCATAATTAAACACAACAAAAATCGACAAAAATAATAACATAAGGATTTAAGCTTTGATTGTAATCATAAAATTTAATCACATATTAATATGCAGGTATGTTAGAAATATTTTAAGATATTAATTAAAACTTTATCATTTGACCCCAGATATTGTCATCTACTAGGTTTTTATCTCGTAACAGATTATAATCACTAATTAGTTTGACAACCGTGGTGTTTAAATAGCTACCAATCATCGTTTAGGAGAGTTATTTAATTTCTTTGTATATGTGTTTAAATAATGAAAACATCATCTGCCTAGCCTCTTCCCATTTTGTAGGCTTTTAAAGTTTTAAACATGATACAAGTTTCGTCTTAGTTTAACTACTATTTAAATAAATAGTGAATATAATAGTAGTTTCATCTAAAAAAATCGATAAGACTGTTATGTTTTCTGTCCATACTTATGTAATTAAAATTGGTTCGTTTTTGTTGTTAATTGTGTTGTGTAGGTACAAGTAATGTCGAAAACTCTTTGATCTTCATTCTATAAAGGTTTGTCTTACATAGAAAGTCATATTACCGTTAAGTACAATAAGGCTATAACTTACACCGAAAATATGTATAATACCTACGGGAAATGTGGGTAAAACCAGAGAAAAACTAGTCATAAAACCATATTATGTAGAATAGAATAGAATATGCTTTATTATGTACACCACTTTTAAAATTAAAAATCTTAACAATATAATTAAGGTAGGTGACACAATGGGCGGTCTTATCGCTAAAAGCGATCTCTTACAGACAACCTTATGTATTATAATTAATATTAACCTATGTATTATATGATAAAGTACCTCTGCATGGTAGTGTAGGTAGGTATGTAAGTAAACCATTACCAAAGGACCAGAAACATTGGTCTTTTGATTCGTAGTTTTGTTAACCACTAGTATACCGGTCTAACCTATAAATTTCAACAATTTACGACTCATTTCTCCACTGAGCATAACAGTAACTATAAACTCATAGTAAGAGATATATCTACAACATTAAAATTAGCATTTCTATAGGCTTGGAAGCCGGAAGCATATATTCCATGGAAACCCACAAAAAACGTTAACAGAAATATGTGAAAAAGTACGTTTTGTGTTGTAACATTATGTTGAAGTTTTGTTTAAGAGGTTCTGATGTAGTTTCTGACCGTTTTTGTATTATAACTTATTAAGACTTCTGATAATTTAATCGGGTTCGGATCAAAGGTTTAAAAGATTTGCCTGTCAATACTCCTATCTAACCTGTATCTAGCTCGACGAGCCAGCCTACGAGCTGAGCTAATAGCTTTAAAATTCCCGATTATAAAAATCATATATATTCTGATCCAGCCTGTCCCTTGCTGTTCTTCCCCAGCGACGCCCTAAGCCGATGCCCGTACCCCACTAGGTGATGCCCTTAGCGTGTAGTCGCTTAGTCTTGTAAGTTAAGCCCAGGCTGAAGGCCCTAAATTCATTTAAGGCACTTTACAGGCAAGCCCGGTTAAGCAGTCGACAACCTTCTAGGTTGACCTGCGAGATGCCATACAAAAAAAAATACCTGATAACTGATCAAGTGATTACATAGTTCGCCTAATACGCAAACATCAACCAAATAGCAGGCCTGCTAATAACTTCATAGTATAGTAACACTTCTTAAGAACTAAGTGTATAAGTAATATTATAGTTCGATCGTTAGCAAATTCCCTGGACAGACAGTAAATATTGCAAGGAACAAGCAAAGCGCGGGGGGGCTAGCATTGATATCAAATAATTCATATCTCGCTTATATGGAACACTTATTATTGGGTTTTCTTTGTGAAGATAAATAATGATCTTTGCTTTACATTGCTACGCCAAAGCTTAGCTATGTTTCAGCTGTCACTTATAGATCTTTGTCTAGAAAATCTGACAGCCAGTCTTACAAAGGGGTATAGTGTTACTCGATAATTCGGTTGTGAAGGTCAGATAGGCAGTCGCTCCATGTGAAACTCTGGTACTCAGCTGAATCTGTTTAGACTGGAAGCCGACCTCAAGATAATTGGGAAAAGGCTAGTACTAATGATGATGTCTGAATTTAGGCTTTCGGCTAACGTAATTTGTCACTTTCTGACATGGGCGCTGGCGACCGAAAAGAAGTAACTAGATCTGCAATCACCGAACACAATGCGAGCCATAAAGGTTGAGCCCACAGACATAATTCATGCAATTTTTTTATATGATACGCCACACCGTATTTTCCCTGGGAGTATTATTGCCATCCTTATCATACAGATGTCATGAACATTATTTTTTGGCTACTGTAAGAGAGATAGATATAATTTTACATCAAAATGGTTACTAGTTTCAAAGCTACGTCTGCATTCTAAAAAATGGTTCGGTTTTGTTCAGGATTGCATCTCTATTGCTTTTTGATGTTCTGAACATGAATTTAAATAGCTATAGGACAAAAAAAGTCCATAAAAAGGGGGAAAGACTATGTAAAAGACTAGAAAGAGGGGAGCGACGAGATGATTACTCATAGAGATGTATGAAAAGACACTCAAGCTGCGCCGACACCAAATCATTTGAGATGAGGGTACGAAGCTGATGATAACTGCTGATTAATGATCATCATCATCATCTGCCTAGCCTTTTCCCGACTATGTTGGGGTCGGCTTCCAGTCTAAACCGGATGCAGCTGAGTACCAGTGTTTTACATAGAGCGACTGCTTATCTGACCTCCACAACCCAATTACCGGGTAACACGGTACCTCTTCGTAAGACTGATTGTCAGACTTTCTGGCTTCTAACTACCCGTAACGACTGTCAAAGATCTACAAATGACAACCGGGACCAACAGCTTAACGTGCTTTCCGAGGCACGGAGGAGTCTCGCTGTGACATAGATGGTCACCCATCCACGGACCGACCGCGCTAAGCGCAGCTTAACCTTTGATCGGTCGAACCGTGCGGCTGTTACTTAGCCACGAGCTCCTCCTCTGCTGATTAATGATCATGAGGTATAAATAACCGGCATCACATACCGCCTACGACAAAACAATAAGTCAGGCATATTTTGAAAGGCTAAGTCTAGACAGTTACGTAGAATGAAACCTAGATTCCAATCGGATTGCTCACAGACAATGGTTACACAATTGTTTTGAGTAATGGTTATCACCCGGCTTCGATTGAGAAATAACTTAGTTATAAGTTAAGGTAACTAATCAGTTGTTGTAATTGAACATTTGTTTTAAAAGCAATTAAACAAGTAAATAAATGTTTACGACTGTCTGTCTGGTTGTTAGTAACCTATGTTTGTTTGTTACTGCTAAATAGCTTAACAGATTTAGATGAAACTAGCTTTTTACGTTCTCACCCGCGGACTGAGTGGATCTTCTTCTTATAGTATTGGCTACGGTTTTTTACCAACCTAACAATACAACCTAATGGTCTCTGACATGGAATTGTAACAACAACTGCCAGCTATCAAGATAGCAGTCGAAACGACGGCTTGACGTGCTCTCCCAGGTGCTCGTGGTGGTACCCACGAGGGTGTAACACCACCGACTTCCTGACTCCGGGCTGCTTTGTGATATTTTCCAAAATCCTCAAAGCGATTTTTGTGCGACCCGGTAATCGATTCCGAGACTCCATTACAGCAGTCACATACGACCACTAGACTAGAGGCAGTCAAATTACATCAAAATTCATTCAGCAGTTTTTGCGTGAGAGAGCTCCATATTTTCGCATTTATAATATTAGTAAAGTAATAACTACGGTGTCTTTGGAAAACAAAAAAAACCTGTTTTATATGTCTAAAGACATCAAATTTAATCAGCCCATCTCAATAAAACTTTGGGTCAAAATCTTAATTTTCTCCAACAAAAATGTTGTAAATACGTTGTTATTAAGATAACCACATGATAATTAAGCGTTTGGGATCGGATTGTATCACCAAAATGTTTTCAATCGATATTTCGTTAAGTGGGTGTGTTTTAACACACAATGTTTATGTGTATATTTCTAATATCAGACTAATTGATACATATAAAATGCTTTGTCCTGAATGACTGACGGATCAACGCACAGCCTAAACCGCTGATCGTAGAGACCTGAAACTTGGAGGGTGTGTTCTTTATGACGTAGGCATCCGATAACGGGGCTGTGGATCAGATAGGCAGTCGCTCCATGTAAAACACTGGTATTCAGCTGCACCCGGTAGACTGGAAGCAGACCACAAAATAGTTGAGAAAAAGCTAGGCAGATGTCTGTTACTTACGCTTCCACGGAAAAATAGCTGAACCGATTTACATGAAGTTTGGTATAGAAATAAAGGGAAACTAGGGGATGACGATGAGGTAGTTATCATCCGGGTGCACGAAGTAGTTCTCTCAGAGCGCGAGTAAAAATGGGAAACAGCTAGTCATATTATTAATGCGAAGGTAACTCTGTCCATCTGTCAGGCTTTCATGGTAAAACTGCTGAAGCTTTTAAACCGACTTAAAAAAAAGGAGGAGGTTCTCAATTCGACTGTGTTTTTTTTTTTATGTTTGTTATCTCATAACTTTTGACTGGGTGAATCGATTTTGATGATGACTTTTTTATTAGAAAGCTGACGCTTCCCGTGTGGTCCCAATAAAATTTTATCAACATCAGTTCAGCCGTTTTGTAAATATAAGAAAAATAACGGTTTATCGCTACTTGCGCGTACGCCAAATACTTAGATGATTTGGTTATTCACGCTTATTGCAACCTAAAAAAGTGGTGTTTAATATTAAGATAACGATCGAGTCACTGAAAAAGCAAAAAAAAAAAACTTTTTTACAAAAAAAAACCTACCTTTTTTATATGAATTTTGGTATGGAGATATGTATATTAAAGCTTGAGGTAGGACGTAGAATATTATTTATCTGGGTGCACGTGGTAGTTCTAGTAGTATACTCACATTATTAATACGAAAGTTCGTTAGGTGTACATAATGTATATTTGTAACCCTTTCACGCAAAAACTACTGAATGGATTCGGATGAAGTTTGGTACACACATAGTTTATAACCTGAACTAGCTTCCCACCAGCGGCTTCGACCGCGTGGGCTATATGAATTCTCAGCCCGATCGGTTTAAAATTGACAAAGTTTCATACAAACTTTCATCCCCTATTTTATCCCCTTGGGGGGTAGAATTTATCAAAATCTTTTCGTAGCGGATGCCTACGTCATATCATCTACCTGCATGCCAAATTTCAGCCCGATCCCTCCAGTGGTTTGGGCTGTGCGTTGATAGATCACTATGTCAGTCAGTCAGTCACCTTTGAGTTTTATATATATTTAGATTTAGATTAACTTTTTATACTTTTTACCCGGGTACGCGAAGTAGCTCTCTCGGGATGCGGGTGAAACCGCGGTATACAGCTTGTATATATATATATAAAAACAATTATACTAAATCAGTTTCACCCTTTGAAAGTTGAATAGAATTTGAGAATCGTGACTTTTGACCTTAAAGCCTTTAAATTTGAGGTCACGGAAACTCAATCGTGCGTCAGTGACTTCTGACCGTAGTTTTTTCTGCCACATGACATCGTTACGGTCGGGTTTAAAAATTTACGGGACAAAAGTGGGTATCTACTTCCATGAAGATATTTTTTGTACGTTCTTTGATTGAATGGAATTTGGATTAACTGAATGGTTTAATAGACTAAGGCCCAAGCTTTTTAACTTAAAACAGCTGTTTACCATAAATTCAAACTTCCAACTTTCGATGGGTAATGTATATTTGAGATTTTCATTCCTGAAACGGTCGATTACCAAACCAGGGTTGAACTAGAAGTGGGTAACATGAAAATTCTAGCTTCCTGGTTAAAAAACGAAAAACATAGTACAAACATATATTACACATGCACAAACACTCAGAACCGGAACAATTTTAGTTGTCCCGTGCGGGAGTCGAACCTGCGACATGCAGCGCAGCAGCCAATTGCTCAACCACTACGTAGTTCTATCTGAAATCGATACTTATGTCAACCAAATCGTGGTTTGTACAAAAAACCCATTATATCAATAATCTACGCATAATAGGCTCCAAGCGAAAAAATACGAGTTTTATCAATATTTGTATTAAGTAAAATAGTCATACGAATTATCGCATTTTAATATTAAAAATCCACGACTTTTGAAACTGGTTATTTGACCTCGAGTAAGTAGTGATGGGAAATATCGATTAGACAAAAAAGTCGGCCATTTTATTTCACGTAAATGTTTGAAGCGAAAGGGACGAATATTGATGACTCACCTATTCCTTGAAGCGGCTCAGAATAAGTAATTATGTAGCTTTCTTATTTACCAGTTCTCTTTAAACTCCATTTAATTTGTTGAACCTCGAATCTAGATTACAAGATTCCACTTAAAAAACAACGAATACACATATTTCTAGACTAGACTAAATAAATACTGATTGGACGAATTTCAAAGAAGTGACAATTTGTCGCCAAAATATTTGATTCGGCCAAACTTTTCGTCCTTGGCTTTCACATTTCGGCCTAAACCCATCACTAGCAATAAATTTGCCGAGTTCACCACAAAATCCATTTGTAACATTTCCCTCATGTTTTTAAATAATAAATCAATATGAAATAACTTAGATTATATTATACTAGCTTTCCGCCAGCGACTTCGCCCGCGTGGGCTATACGAACTCAAATTAAAAATGACAGAGTTTCATACAAACTTTGCCCCCCTTAATCACGCCTTTAGGAGTAGAATTTCGGAAAATCCTTTCTTATCGGATGCCTACGTCATACAAAGAACACACCCTCCAAGTTTCAGGTCTCTACGATCAGCAGTTTAGGCTGTGCGTTGATCCGTCAGTCATTTAGGACAAAGCATTTTATATGTAGAAGATCTCGTTGCTCGTCGGCACGTACTACCAGTACACGTGTCTGCGGCTATGCGGCGTTGTGTCAGTGTGGAGGGTGTGGGCGCCACTGGGGTGGCAGTAGGCAGGCATAGGGGTGCCGTCTCCCAACTCCTTAAATAAAATAGGCTATATGATAATGTAAGCGATATGATGAGTAACCGTATTGTTTCTAAGTTCATGTTGCTCTCCATAAAAAAACTATATATTATTTGTTTTTTTTTTTATATTAGACTACTGTTGGACTCAGGCCTTCCTTATTCGCGGCTAAAGTAAAATAAATAAATATATATTATTCTCTCTGGAAGGTATCAAAATAAATAAAACGCAAAAAAATAATAAATTAAAAAATGAACACCGTGAAACATTTTCATCAAAAATACATAAAAATTATTGAAAATTACGTTTGAATATAATAAATAACGCCATTTTAAGAGATCAAGACACGCTAAATAATAAAAAATATACAAAAAAAAAACTAATAGTTTTCATAATACGATTAAGTACAAGAGGGAACACGTTTTTTATGTATCTATTAACATAGACAATAAATTATATAAAGTATATATCTATGTGTGAGATATAAGGACTTTTTCAAACTTAACTTTTTATTTCCAACTTGTCACACAAATAAGACATGTTGCGTCATTTCATATTCCCAGCCAAAACTCACGCGTTTTGTATTTGTCGTTTGAAAAGTGCGGTTTTTCAGCACAAGTTTAATTTGAAGACATATCTGATTCTAACTAGGCCACTACAAGACAAAATTACATCGTCCACGTAAACAAAAATGAAAAAATGATCATAAAATGAAAACTACTGGGCCAAACTATGTTAAATTTTTACGGGACTAAATGGCAACTATTCCGCATCTAACTAAAGAAGAATCACGTAAATCGGATCATAGATCTCAGCGCAATCAGTGTACATAACATAAAAAAAACACCAATCGATTTGAGAACCTCCTTCTCTTTGAAGTCGGTTAAAAGAAAACTAGCCAAAATCGGTTTATCCGTTTAAGAGCTATAAAGCTACAGACAGGCAGACTTTTAACACCCCTTTTGTGTGGATTAAAAACAGTGATAACTGGTACTTAAAGCCAAAAATCAACTAATTACCAACTGTTTAATTATTAAACAGCTTAAATAGTATGTATTCAATAATTGAAAGATTTAAAAAAATACTAGTTTACACCTTAGTAGAATAAATAACTACAAGTTGTAAGGTTACCCATCAAAACAAGTTGAATCAAAAACACGTAAAATCGTTTTCTCTCCATAGATTATCACGTTACAATCTAACATTAACCATAAAATAAATAACCAACTACCTACATATAATATTAATAAGAAAATAAAGAATTATTCAAATAACACGATAAATATTAATGATGCTGTAATTGCGACACGTTTGTCGCAATAAATAGTCGCATAATGTGGCAACGGTCTTATTTATTTAACACAGCCGTTTATCTGTTTGTGTGTACGTTGCCGTAATATATATATATATCTTATTTTTATGGGCCCATAGATAATATCACTTAGATTCTAAAACTAGTTAAATTAAAATGCTTTGAAGTGTTCAAAATCCTATTTGAATTGAAATTATGATGTTTTAATTAAGGAAACGACTGTGTCTCTTTGTTGCTCTTTTGCTGTAAAACGGCTTAATCGATTTGGATGAAATTTGCTATGGAGATAGATTCTGAATTGAAGATGGACAATTGATAAGTTTTTATGTGGTTACATGACATAGCCCCCTCAGATTGCGTGTGAATCTGAGAGAATCAGGCGCAGGACCGGTCTAACCTCAGGGATAGGTATAGGTAGGCCTAAGATAGGACTAGCTGCAAGATAGATAAGTGACGAACACACTGACTTGTTTATATCTGTGTTTTATGTATGTCGTATGACCTTACACCTCGTAAACAGCGCTTTAGTCCCAGGTACGATGACTGGCACTTACAATTGTTATAAAAGGGAAGCTTAAGTGCTTTAAAGATTTTACCGACTTTGTGCAAAATGGTAGTTCTGTTTTTCTATTTGACGCCAAGATTGTTTCGACTAGGATAAGAAAAAAACCGGCCAAGTGCGTGTCGGGCCACGCGCAGTAGGGATCCGTAGTAGGTCTTAGTTAGTCGACTATAACTCTGTAACCGGTTAAGTCTACTTAGCCGTGAAAGTTTTCCTTGTAAGTTCATAACATGTGCTACGTCTGTGATTTTTTTCACATATCTAGGGACAACCATTCAAAAGTAAGAGGGGCACTTACAATTTGCTAAATATTTTTTTAGACCTATCTAACAATACCCCACACGAAGGGGTCATCTGCCTAGCCTTTTCCCAACTAATTGGGGTCGGCTTCTAGTCTAAACCGGAAGCAGATGAGTACCAGTGTTTTATATGGAGCGACTGCCTATCTGACCATCACAACCCAGTTACCGCGGGTAACACGGTACCATGGTAAGACTGGTTGTCACTGTCTGGCTACTGACTACCCGTAATGACTGTTAAAGATCTACAAATGACAGCCGGGACCAACAGCTTAACTTACTTTCCGAGGCACGGAGGGGTCTCGCTATGACATAGATGGTCACCCGTCCACGGACCGACCGCGCCAAGCGCAGCTTAAACTATGATCGGTCGACACGTGGTGTTACTTAGCCACGAGCCCCTCATAATGTACTATTTGAGATGGAAATGAATTGAAAGCTAGGCCAGATTATAAAAATGACTACCCAGTTGAATCATAGACTATAAAAATTAACCATACACAAACACCGGTTGGATAAAAAAACTACTAAGAAAACCAAACGAATAATTCCGATCAATTAAAACAGTAACAATGAAAATTTTGCGCGGTCCAAGGTTCGGGGTCCGGGATGGACAAAACGCATAATTGTTGGACCAATCGTTTTCTGGGAACCCATCACAAAGAGATTCTGAAGTCATTAGCGACTGCTTGATGTTTTTGTCTTACGGACATACAGGCATGCGGCCCGTCAAGACTAGAAGTCTTTAGTTTTTGCCACAAACACTAAGTAGATGGCGTAAAAAGTATCGTGTTACGAATTCGTTAGACGTATGACGTAACTAAAAGTATGTGAAATGAAATTTCTTACGAATCATCTTTGCTAAAATTTTGTACAATTTTACAAATAGTTATATTACACTTTCATGATTAAACGGCTGAAGTGATTTCGATGGAATTTGAAATGGAGATAGCTTGAGCCTTAGAAAAGGACATTTGAGATTTGTTATTCGGGTGCGTGAAATAGTTTACTTAAGACTAGCTTTCCGCCAGCGGTTTCGCCCGCGTGGCTATAATTCAAATTAAAATGACAGAGCTTCATAAAATATTGCCTCCCTTTTTCACCCCTTTAGGCGTAGAATTTCGGATAATCGGGCGCGAAGATCAAACAAAAATTAGCTACAAATTCGCAAATTTGTCTTCATACACCTATAGATAATATTTTTGACAGACAGACATGGACATGGTGAAATTATAAGGATTCCTTATTGACTGTGGAACCATAGGGTTCCGTAAACCTGTGCCTTACGACGCGCGTATACACCCTCCACACTGACACAGCGCCGCATAGCCGCAGACACGTGTGCTGGTACGTGCGGACGAGCTGCTGAGCGACCAGCTTAAGACACTACAATTAAAAAATAACTTATTTGACAAACGAAAAAGAATGTAATGTGTCACTGCCTACCGCCTCATATGAAAAAGGCATAATTTACGACAATTTACTTAAATGTTTTGTAAAAAAATAATGACATTTACGACCTATATTAAATTACAAACAATATGTTAATTTGTATTTTTATGCGTCTTGTAACAGGCTACTGCTACAAATCTATACATATAAAATGCTTTGCCCTGAATGACTGACGGATCAACGCACAGCCTAAACTGCTCATCGTAGAGACCTGGAACTTGGAGGGTGGGTTCTTTGTATGACGTAGGCATCCGATAAGAAAGGATTTTCCGAAATTCTTCCCCTAAAGAGGTGAAAAAGGGGGCAAAGTTTGTATGAAACTCTGTCATTTTTAATTTGAATTCGTATGGCACCGCGGGCGAAGCCGCTGGCGGAAAACTAGTTATATATATATATGTATATATACATATACATTATACATGTAGTGCATTTCAATAATTTAGTATGTTTCAAACTCAAACACGTTTATTATATTAAATATTTCGCAAAACTGACAAAAAATCTTTTAAAACATAACAAAATCAAATTCAATATTTGGGATGGTCACAAGTTGTAATATAGAGACATCTAACAGACCGGTCGGGAATCGAACCCGGTACGTACCGCACTGATAACATCGCGCCAGCCGAGGTATTCCAACTATTTCTGACAGAGATACGGAGTACCGACAGCATACAACGCAAGGATATTTTTAATCTTCTTTAAATATTATAAAATGCTTTGTCTTGAATGACTGACTGACAGATCACCGCACAGTCTAAACCGCTGATTGTAGACCGTGTTCTTTGTATGACGTAGGCATCTGATAAGGAAGGATTTTCCGAAATTCTACCCCTGAGGGGGTGAAAAAGGGGGGCAAGGTAAACTGCAACTTTATTAAAATTAATTATTATTTTTAATGTTACAGAAATATGGGATGCGTTTAAATAGCTTATAAGATTAATTTTATGAGACAAAAACTTCACCAATACGTAACACATTTTTTAAAGTTTGTGTAGTTAAAATAAAATTAGATTTAATAATTAGCTCTAAAAACGTAATATATTAGATTTTTAGCATTAACTTAATACATTCTAACTTACAATTTCATTGTTAAGGTCAGAAAATGTCAGATGATTAGCTTTTTTACAGCAAAAACATGACACTCTTTTTCGGCAATTGGGTAAAAATACGTAAGAATCTGAAAGAGCTTTTAGGCTCACAGCTGGGCTGTATCCCAATATCATAACGATACCGATAGGTGTTTTTATCTCTTAAAATAATTAAATACACATTGTAAAACAGGTTGAAAAAGAGTAACCATGGAGTTTCTTGCCCGTTCTTCTCCATAGGAATCTACGCTTTGAAACGGGCAAATAGCTTCAACTAATTTTGACTAACTGACAGACTCATCATGCTTTGACAATTTAAAAGTGCCTGCAAATGGTCTAATTGAAATAAATGGTTTGAATTGAATTTCATTTTTTTAAATTAATTATTTTTTACATATATGTAGTTAAGTTTAATTTTGTACAACTTCTTAATTTATTACATGTCTTCTAAAGCACATTACAGTGAAAAAAATTATTGGTAAACCAAAAAAAAATGTAAAAAATAAATTGATCGCATCCGCTTTTTCTTCTATCGCTACCAAAAACCGTCAAGCCCGTATCATTGATGCGTACCTCTATACCTGTGTTCTACTTTTTTATTTTTCCTGTCGAGCGCCCAAAGGCACAAGCGTTAATATATACATGTAGTGCATGTGTAGCATGCATGTGTATGGGTAGCGTGCATGCCGTTATCGCGAGCCAATTTTATATAGGTCGGATGTATTTTTTTTCTTTAATAAATTTGTTAGATTTTATGATTTTGATGGTAGATCACTCTCTTGTCCGTCTGTTTGTCCGTGTTTCACAGGAACGGGTGGTCCTAGCATGTTGAAATTTATACCAGATACTAAGGTCTTTAGTCCCTATTAGGTGTATAAAAATCAAGGTACTGAGTCATCACGATAAAAAGCTATGGGCAAATTTAGATTTTCGCGAAAACTAAAATGTAACAAAATTTACCTTAATTCTTTTATGTTTAAGTTAAGTTTAAACGCATTTTTTGTATGTCAATATTATGTTAACTTCAACTGTAAACAAGTAATCGTAAAGATTTCTACACTGACTCGATTTAATTGAACCTAAGTGTAGTTAGAGACAGATATTGAAGATTTTACAATGATTTTCAAAAAAACTATAATTTTGTACAATCACGATGATAGTGCAGGAGTCGACGAGCTTAATTCAAATGATTATTGATAGAGATCAGGAGCTCATAGACTAGGTAGCTCCGAGTTTATCGTCTGTCATCATCATCTGCCTAGCCTTTTCCCAACTATGTTGGGGTCGGCGTCCAGTCTCACGCAGCTGAGCTTAATTATCAAACGGCTGAATCGATTATGATGAAATTCGGTATAGAGATAGATTGAAACCTAAGAAAGGACATAGTATTGACATAGAAGAAAGTCACAACAAAATCGGTCCAGCCCTTTTCGTGATCTTATGGGGTTTTACCCGGTAACTAGGGTGTGGAGGTCAGATAGACAGTCGCTCCATGTAAAACACTGGTATACAGCTGCATCCGGTTAGAATGAAAGACCTCTATATAGTTGGGAAACGGCTAGGCAGATGATGAATTACAATACCTTTAGTATATTCTACCTATCGTCACATCTGTTCCATTAATCATTGTCCACAATACCAATGGTCGGGGATCGCGGCACCATGGATAATAATATCATTGTTCGGGCCCTACCTTTTTGTAGGAATCCATCGTTTTTTGTATAGCCTTTACCGATTTTGACTTATGTGTGTATGAAGTATAGATTCGATTTTTTTAAAGTTTATTTTTGACAGCTGGTTATATTCTACCAATATTATAAATGCGCAAGTGAGTTTGTTTGTTACGCTTTCATAGTAAAATTACTGAACCAATTTGGATGAAATTTACTATAGAGATAGTTTAGAATTGACTAGCTTTCCGCCAGCGACTTCGCCCGCGTGTGCTAACGAATTCAAATTAAATATGACAGAGTTTCATACAAACTTTGTTCCCCATTTTTTTACCCCTTTAGGTGTAGAATTTCGAAAAATCTTTCTTATCAGATGCCTACGTCATACAATGAACACACCCTGCAATTTTCAGGTCTCTACGATCAGCGGTTTAGGCTGTGCGTTGATCCGTCAGTCATTTAGGACAAAGCATTTTATATGTCTAGATGAAATATTAAGTTAGCCAGAAAGTCAGGAACAAGCCCCTGTCTTAAAGTATAGCTATTACAGCTTATCAAACTCAGTCTAAAGTTAAGATCTAGTCAATAATTTAGACAAAAGCAATAGTTATTCAATATAATATCCCTCACAATGGGCTGTGGTAACTATTGTGTCCACCCACACGTGGTTTAGTCGTAAATATATGCGGGTATCAAGTAAGCTTCCGCATTTACGAAAATTTCACTGTCTGTTTGTCTGTAATTCTATTTTATTTTATGACTACCCTGTTCCCGCAGTTTCTCTCGCATTCCCGGGGAACTACTTAACGGACCTGGATAAAAAGTAGCCTATAACCGTCTAGAGTATCCCATGTATCTCCCTACCAAATTTCATCCAAATCGGTTCAGCCGTTTTACCGTGAAAGCGTAACAAACAAACTTACTTATGCATTTATATTTTGGTTAGGATTGACTGGTATCTCGTCGCTGTTTTTGTTATATTCTTATAGAAATTGTCTTGTTCGGATTAAAAAATATTATGATTTATTCATCTATGGAAATTTCATCCAACTCCATTCAGCCGTTAACGTGATTGATTAACAAACATAATTAACACACAAAAGTATGAACTCTCACATTTTTGTACGTAGGATAAATAATTAAATTAATTAATATTTTTAATTGCATACAAACTAATAAGAGTAATATTTTGACTCTTAACTTTCTACTTATTAGTACCGATGACGCGACAATTTACTTAGCATCGCATAACACCTTTTTTGGGGTTCCGCAGTTGACAAGGAACCCTTATGAAGTCCCATTTATTTTTAATTAGCCGCTTAGGGACGGTTTAGCAAAAATCTCACTCATAAATGCTGTTTTGCATTAATACAAACTTAAGTTAGTAGCGTAATCCTGGATTACGATGTTAAGTAAGGATTAGTTGGGAAATGGTTAAACTTCAGATTACAGGTTTTTTATAAGTAAGACGGTTAGAGTTGACGGGTCGACCAATTACGGAACCCTATCGCACATGGCTTGACACGCACTTGGCCGTTTTATTTAAGTTGGTCAAGTTGAAATGTACTTGACATGGTGTTTGAGTAACTGTAATATATCACGTTGTGGCTCAGAGGTTAAGTGGATCGCTTTTTAAATACCAGGATATGAGTTCGAACTCGGCAAGACTTACAGATAATTGCATCAAAAAAATATTCCAAAAAAATATGCGGTTACTTATACGTGAAACGGAAGAACTGTCATTCAAGATCTGTCAAAATGGAGTTGATGAATGATTTTGCTATTATTTTATATTTTATTTTATTTTCGTCGTAATATTTGTGATAAATGTTATATATCTATGTATTGATACCACAAAAACTAATAAAAGTATGCTAATTAGGTATTGATATTATGTATTGTAATATACGTAAAAGTATAAATGATAAAAAAAATGTTATTGTCCGGTTGTTTCTGTCTTTTCCAAAGAGCCATATGCACGTTCTAACTAAATGTGAAGGAATTTACTGGGTATTTACGATAGTCAGAAGTCTGAAAGTCTGACAATAGGTTTTATTATTTGAATAGGCTTTTCTCAGTTATGCTGATAATTCCAATCTAACCGAATAACAGTATTTTATAGGGAGCGACTGCCTATCTGACCCAGTTACCCGGTAACAAAGACTATCTGACAACTTAGTCTTACCCTAGAATATTTGTCATTGCCCAAAAGTGGGCTTATGGAAGTCAGAATGACAGTCGCTCCATGTATAACTAAATTTTTTTAATAATATTTTTTTTAATTACAAAAAGATTTGTTTGTTTGTAGGGTTTTAACTCAAAAACTACTAGACTGATTTTAAAAATTATTTCACCTTTAGAAAGCTTCAGCTTTACGAAGTGCCGTAGGCTATATTTATTTCCAGAAATAATTAGGGATCCCTAACCCAAGGTGTAAAAAAATGTCTACGCGGGCGAAGCTGCTGGCGGAAAGATAGTCTTCAATATAATATTATCAGAGATGTTACCGAAAATGGTAACCAATCAAAATCCAAGCCCCGCCGACTGTCGCTTAACCCGGCTGACCTTAAGAACCCGGATATTAGTTTTAAGCAAACAATACGATTTTGAGCGCACGCTGCAATGGTCGTGGGGGAACTATCTTATTCCTGGCGCCACTGTTTACGATAAACAGAAGAACCACTTTAATAATTGCATTTTTATTAAGTAGGTACCTGGATTAAAAGTCGTGGTTAAGGCACCTGCCTCTCGTGTACGAGTACCAAGTACCAATGTGACTTTTCTAAAGTCATACGTACTTTCTAAGTATATCTTAGACGTCACTGACTAACGGTGAAGGAAAACATCGTGAGGAAACCTGGACTTTATAGTCTGAAATCGCCAATCCGCCTTGAGCAAGCGTGATGATCAATGCTCATGCCTTCTCTGTATGAGTAGAGGCCTGTGCCCAGCAGTGGGACAATATAAAGGCTGATGATAATACCTGGATTCAAAAGTATCCCTTGTCCTTCGCCAGGGGTCCAACTATATTCATATTAAATTTCATCTAAATCGGTTCAGCACGTAAGTGTGCTGGCAGAGTTACTTATTTGTCTGACTAAAACCCTGTTCCATAATTTATAAAAAGCATTTTTTACCAGATTGATTAATAATTGAGACGTCATTCAAGTTTTTATCTGGTGGATAAGTTTTGCTACGACTTACATATAGAGGAGGTGAACTGGCCATTAAACATAGATATGTCTATTATAATAATGGCCGCTCACCGATACTCTTTATGAGTATCGGTGAATTTATCTGGAAGATAATTTCATACATATTATGTGTCATTTATTTATTTATTTGGTCTTCTTCTTATCGTGTGGGCTGCAGGTTTACCAACCTAACAAGCCCTAGTGTCAGAGTTTTCTCAAATCCACCTGACGGCTTCTGACATGGAATTGTAACAACAACTGCTATCAAGATAGCAGCCGGGGACTACGGCTTGACGTGCCTACCAGGTACGGGGGTATTACAGCATCAACTTCCTGACTCCAGGCTCCACAAAGCGATTTCGACTCGACCCGGGAATCCTAGAATTTTAGAACCAGTCCTAATTCTACTAGTAAATTGCAAGGAATGTTCCGTTGAGTTGATTTTCTGCATAACCATACTTGATGTCGCTAGTATCGATTGTGAATCTACTCGAGATGTATCGATTCTTCGAAATCGATTGATCAGTATTGTGATTCGTTGTGTCGAGCGACTTTGTCTGCAGCTGTGATCTTTATTCTGATGAAACGAGAAACATTTTGATGTTGCCGATTTCAATTCCTTTGATGTTCGTGAATCGTGAGAGAAGACTATGTTACAATATAAAAATCCTCTTTTGTAGATCTTTAGCAGTCGTTTCCCTTACTTATAAAGCCCGATTAAATATTAATCTGCCGCTTAGCAACGGAATAGGCAGAATCTCACTCATAAATGCTGTTTAGCGTTAATCCGAACATAAGTTAGTAGCTTAATCCTGGATTACGACGTTAAGTAAGGATTATATGAGAAAAGGTTAAACTTCAGATTACATGTTTTTTATAAGTGAGACGGTACGGGTATGCACAAACGAGAAAGTCTGACAACCAGTCTTACCAAGGGGTACCGTGTTACGGTAGCTGGGTTGTGGAGGTCAGATAGGCAGTCGCTCCATGTAAAACACTGGTACTCAGCTGAATCCGGTTAGACTGGAAGCCGACCCCAACGTAGTTGGGAAAATGCTAGGCAGATGATGATAAAAAAAAATCCCTAATAGTAATATAATACAGAAATCTGTCGGAGCTTTTACTGTAAATCAGCAGAACAGATTTAGATAAAAAAAAAATGGAAATTAAATGAAATGATATCTCTTTTACAAGTCAATTATTTATTTTATTAAAACGTTGGTGCCGGCATTTCCTAACTGACGACTCCTGAGAAGAAATACCGAAAAAAACTCAGATATTGACGGATCTTTCGCTTGCAGATACATTTTAGAAAAAAAAACAGGGTTCCGCCTAGAAGAAACATGAAAAAAATTATCTATACTCATAAAATGCTTTGTTTTATCTACGCACAGCCTAAACTGTTGATCGTAGAGACCTCAAACTTGGAAGGTGTGTTATTTGTATGACGTAGGCATCCGATAAGAAAGGATTTTGCGAAATTCTACCCCTAAGGGAGTGAAATACGGGCGCAAAGTTTGTATCAAACTCTGACATTTTTAATTTGGATTCGTATAGCCCACGCAGGCAAAACCGACGGCGGGAAGCTAGTTATAAATAAAACGGTCAAAAAATAACCCATGGCATTCCTCCCTTAAGTTAAAACTATACTTTTAAAACTTTTTACACAAAAGTAAACCTGTTTTATAGATGTTTCGATAAAAATGAGTGACAGTGACAAGGCATGCTGTCTCTTTTTGCATGCAAAATGGCCGACGATCAATATTTTTATGACATTAAGAATTATTAAAAAGTATCGGCTTATTGACGCGGAGTTGCGACTACCGGTTGTCAACTTTGTAAAGGTGTGGACTTGAGAGAAGCGGTTTAATAGCGGAAGCGATAAGCGGTTTGTTTGTTACGCTGTCACGGGTAAACTGCAAAATTGATTTTGATGAGAGTTTGTACTGAGATAGATTGAACACGAATAGGCAATTTATTAGATTTATTGTACTAGTTGATCGTCGTGGTATTTACTATCAGAACAAGAAGAAAGTGCTTCTGTCACCCTGACAAGAAATTCTATCCGTTTCCGTACCCTATCTGTACATCTGTCAAATTTCATCTAAATCGGCTCAGTGGTTTTATTATAAAAGTGTAACAGACAGTGTTCACTTACTATAATACTAATGACGAGTATAAACAAACAATTAAAACTGATAAATCAAATTTTGACAGCTGTCAAACTCTTAAATCGAATGACAGTTGCTTAGCCCCAAATCGGTATAGTTACAAATTATTTAAAGTGTTTTTTTTAATAAAAAAAGGTCGCCTGCTTGTCCAAGCGATGTGTTTAACAAAATTCTTACAAACTGGCAGGAGAAAAAAGGTACACACCCGGTCAAGCGTGTTTTATTAATAATAAAGGGTTCTTTCTGTAGACGTATTAATTGATGTATCATTATTAACTATTTATTTTTTTTCTTATTTTTTTTTCTTGACAATTTTCTATTTGTCTTAATTGATTTTTTTTTATTAATTGTAATGATGATTCGTTGAGCCGATATAGATAAAAGATTTGATATGCATTATGTATTTGTGAACTTTTGTAAAATAAAATTTAGATTTATAATTAAGTGCAGCTGTTATTTAAAAAAAAGGTTTTGCTTAGAAATCGAATAGGTCGTCATCTGCCTAGCCTGTTCCTAACTATGTTGGGTTTGGCTTCCAGTCTTACTTAGTAGTCCAACATCAATCAAATAGGTTATTCCTTAAGAATGTGCAACAAAAAACTTCTTTAATAAGGTTAGTTTTAATGAATTTCACCGAAACTAATACCAGTGGCTTTTAAAAAACTACGTTCATTGACAAACCTAATTCCGATTCGATTCGGAAACAAAATTGGAAACATTTGTAAAAATAACTCAATCGTAAAAAAAACAACTCTCTGCCCACCCTCTGACGCAATCAAACATTAAACTAAAAAAAAAAACAACTCATCGCTTAAACAAGGTGTAACAAATTAAATCAAGCCACCGACTACGGATCTCTAATTTAAACTCAAGAAATAAGTACAAAAAAAAATGGTCGCCGAGGTTGGTCGTTGGTCACAAAAAAGGGCTTGTTAAACTATGTGTATATGTATATTCAATGGGTATATTTATATTGGTTCCTGCTGATTTTGTGGGTACGAGATCTTAAGTAGAAATAGGCTAATAAAAAAAAAGGTTTTAACATTTTATCAGGATACTCTAACTCATTTTACAAAATGTGATGTCCCCGCGACTTCGTCCGCGTAGAACAGTGGTGCTCCGCTCCTATTGGTTTTAGCGTGATGATATATTATATAGCCTATAGCCTTCCTCAATAAATGGGCTATCTAACACTGAAAGAATTTTTCAAATCGTACCAGTAGCTCCTGAGATTTGCGCGTTCAAACAAACAAACTCTTCAGCTTTATTATATTAGTATAGATAAAAATTAATCCATATTTCCCTTGGTCACGGCATAGATCGGCTGGACCGAATGGTATGAAATTTGGTACGGAGATAGAGGGGACCCTGGAGAAGGTTTTAGGTTACTTTTTATCTGGGTGCATTAAGAAGTTCCCCCGGCCTTTTCCTAGCCTTTTCCCAACTATGTTGAGTTGGAGCCAACCCTCCCAGTCTAAACCGGATGCAGCTGAGTACCAGTGTTTTACATGGAGCGACTGCCTATCTGACCTCCACAACCCAGTAACGGGTAACACGATACCCCTTGGTAAGACTGGTTGTCAGATTTTCTGGCTTCTGACTACCCGTAACGACTGTCAAAGATCTACAAATCACAGCCGGGACCAACAGCTTAACGTGCTTTCCGAGGCACGGAGGAGTTTCGCTATGACATAGATGGTCACCCATCCACGGAACGACCGCACCAAGCGTAGCTTAACCTTTGATCGGTCGACCCGTGCGGCTGTTACTTAGCCACGAGCTCCTCTTATACCT
The DNA here is from genome assembly GCA_963891755.1 of Pyrrhia umbra. NCBI lineage: Eukaryota > Metazoa > Arthropoda > Insecta > Lepidoptera > Noctuidae > Pyrrhia > Pyrrhia umbra. Next base: position 6,837,139 of record OY982945.1, read on the forward strand.
ACATACAGGGTCAAAAACAGTTTTTTTTTGAAGTCTGTTAAATAAAGTTACCGCTTTTAACACTTTATTTTGTACACAAAAAAGGGATTTTAAAAGGTGTTTATATCCGAAAAATAAGCCGTAACTAATTGAATGATTACTAAATAACTTACCGTTTAAACTGTGGGCGGTTTAACTGTCTTGTAGGCGGGTTTTAAACCTGCAATTAACTTTAACCTAACCGCGGTTTAAAGCGTGAGATCTTGCTTTAAATCCTTTGGTATTGTGTCTAGTATATTTTGTATTGTTATTTTTTAAGTGACATTGTCCCACCAGTGGCCTAAGGTTATGAATTACGCCCATATTTTTTAAACAAGTTTTTGTAACATTGGTAATGATCTAATGAAGCGCTTTTGTAATGAAATTCAAATAATGATTGATAATTATTATAATTGTGAAATTTTGTGAATGTATGTATATATGTATGTTTGTTACTCTTTCACTCGAAAACTACCGAATGGATTACGATGTAAATTTTGTACATACGTAGTTTACAACCTGGATAAACCCATAGGATACTTTTATCTAGTTATCTAGCCTCAATTTTTAGTCTACGCAGACGAGGTCGCGATCAGAAATCAGTTATACTAAATTAATATCTGTGCTCGAAATTATTATAACAAAAAATTACATTAGATTAACATTTGAAAATAACTCTTTAACTTTCTTTTGTTTCAGAAATTCCGGAACAATGAGAACAACTGAAGAATAAAACAGCAGAAGAAAAACAATTGAATGAAAATGGACAACACGAAAGAAGAAAACCCTCCCAACCAGTTTTTTACCGAAAGAATACCAACACTAAAAGATATAAACATAAAAGATAAAAATATAGATAAGATGAACATGACTATAGACTTCAGACATAGGCCATATGTTATATACAATGATTTTAGTAACACTAAGAAGAATTATAGAAGAGAAGGAGCGACTTACTGTTTTATTAGTGTCATAATTAGTTTTATATTCGGCCTAGCTATAGGAATAGTTCTAATGAGTGGACAATACGAAGAGAAAGTACTAGTAAAAGATAGAGAAGTTACTCCACGAGATATGAGCACAGTCAAACCAGAATCAAGGACAGAAAAGAACAGATTTGCCGCCGTATCCTTTACGGGACAAGAAAACAAATATAATAAAGATATATACCCAAAGGGGCTAACAGAAGTCATGAAAGATATTCTAAAAGACACAAAGAGTGATAACAGACATCCTATTATTATTAATAAGACTTTTGTACCAGATGGTGCGACCGTGTTGTACGATAACATATTCTGGGGACCTCAAATTGAAGATGCCATGCCTCAAGGCTACGGAGAAAATTCAGCTGAAATCTGGGAGAAATATATCGATGACACTGAAGTGGTTAAAATGGAGCCAGGGTGTGGGAGAATGCAGAATCGCCTAGTCACATTCAAAGACGGCTTGCAAGCCTGTGTTAGGTACAGACAAAACACAGACCAAATCCAAGGAGAGATATTCAGTTTCTACGTAGGGAGACTGCTAAATTTGACTAATCTAGCTCCTTCTGTAATAAGGATAGTAGATTTGAAAGACAAGCTATGGAAAAATGTCGCTAATGACATTGCAACTGCTCAGTGGAGTAGCAACAGAGCAGTGGTTCTTACACAGTACATACCAAGCTTAGAGTCAGCATCAATACCAGACATTTTTAGACCAACAAACAGACACTTGAATAAATTAGACATACTCAAAATGTCTTTAAAAGAAAATGATACGGAGATCAATAAACAAATTCTGATCGACAAACTGAGAGTGAAAGAATTGAAACTGAAACAGGAGTTACAAAATTTCACTCATATTGATTTGAAATTGAACAAGAAGACGATAGACAAATTCTTAGAGCTAGCTCAATGGTCAGACTTGATTATTTTTGATTATTTGACAGCAAATTTGGATAGAATTGTAAACAATCTTTTTAATTATCAATGGAACGTTAACATAATGGATGGACCGGCTCATAATTTAGCCAAGAAGATGGACAGTGGCCTTCTCATATTTTTAGACAATGAATCTGGACTTTTACACGGATATAGGCTTCTAAAGAAGTATAATGTATATCATAGTTTAATGTTGGACAATTTGTGTGTATTTAGGAAAAAGACTATAGATTCTATGAAAAGACTTTATGACTCCAAAGCCGTTGGGTCGTTATTGAGTGATATGTTTCATAAGAAGAACTCAGTGATAATTAGAGACATTCTACCTTCTCTCCCTGAGAAGAATGCTAAGATATTGATCGAAAGAATAGGTAAAGTTTTGAATCAAGTTGAGAAATGTGAAATGAATTTTAGATAGCACTTTTTTATTCGAAATCTCGCACTGAAAATTGTAATTTTATTTATTTCATACAAGAATAATTACTATTCATTCAATAAATAATAGTATTTTTGAAAATATTCAATAAAGAAATAAAAACTCTGGACATCATTAAACTTCGAAAATAGAACTGTTAGATTTTTATTTATTTTTATTTCAATTGTTTTCAATAATGCGAGATAAAAAGTGTGATATTCTAATATTGTTTTGATGCCAAATAATAATTATTATTTATTGTAAAAACTATACGATTAGCAATAATAAATGAATAAATGTGCCAGTTAATATTGAGAAGTCGGAAAAATATGTTTGAATTATTTTAAAAAGGCTTGTTCCTATTATTTGTATAGTTTGTCATTATAAAGAGCTTGTGCTTAGGTTTCTTCTTGCGAAAAAAGAGAAAACATTGAACTTTAATTTAAAGTGATTTCTATCTAAATATATACTCAAAATAAAATAACAATCTTCTACTTATTTTTATCTTAAAATATTAGAACGATTATGAGATTCATAGCAAGCAAGCATATTTTTTCGATCTACCAATAAATAAAGTGATATTTCCTAGGTAGGTAATTTTATAATTTTGTATAAAATATGTATGTTATTAATAATAATTTATTCAATAAAATACAACGGAAAGAAATACTATTAACAATTTTATTGTGTCTGTTGTGAATTTGAAAAATACAGACTTTTTTACTGTTTTTTTTTGTTTTTATCTGTCGGTACTAAAGTTAGTACATAGCTTCAGTTTTGTATAATTTGATAACAAATCTAATTTAACAACAAAAACGTCTCAATTTAAAGGTAATTCAATTGTTTCTAATTAAGGACGAGCTTTAAAAATAAACTATTTTGTTGTAATTAAAATGTAAATATGTATGTAAAAATAATAAAAATAAATGAAATTCAAATGATAATACTATGTGTTTGTCTTTTGTTTTATGTATGAGTCTTGTGTATGATTATGTATGATTCAGTGACTAGTGAGCATCTATGATCTAATATTAACTAATATAAATGAGAAAATCAGTCTGTTTGTTACGTTTTAACGGTAAAACGGCTGAACCGATTTGGATGAAATTTGGTACGGAGATAGAGGGAACTCTAGAAGCGGTTATAGACTACCTTTTAGTTCCCTCAGGGCGCGAGGGAAACAGCTGGTCTTTTATATTAGTCCTGGACGTTTTTTTCGGACTCCAAGCCGCTACTGACAAAATTATAAACCGAAAAATCATACAATTAGCTAGACATACACCCTAATTACCAGAGATCGGAGTAGGTAGATTGATTTGGAGCTAATGAACTGGCACGTATATATTAATATGGATATGCCCCCGGGATTTCGGGATTTTGTAATAATTAAGATTATTTAGGAATTTCAATATGTAGGATGAAGAATATATCAATGTGAATAAGAAATGTTTTACCCTTTTGCTGTCTTTTTAATAGAATAGGCCTTCTATAATAAAAAAAATACTATGGCATGGCTAAACTGAAGTAAAAATGATTCTACTAATAATAGTTCGCATTCTATAAATTTCAAATGTTTTAGTTTATAAATCTTTACATTCACAATATTTGATTCAATCCCGTAAGTACCAAAATTAAATCCCGGAAAAAAGGCTTATCTGTTATGATTTCTATGACTATTCATGATGCAAGTACGTAAAATCAATCGCGCCAAGCGCAGCTTAACCTTTGATCGGTCGAACTGTGCGGCTGTTACTTAGCCACGAGCTCCTCCTCGAAATTGAAGATATTGGCTTACGTAATTAGGGGGCTGCGGTGACCGAATGCAGGAAATCATGCTTGCAGTTCTGCTTACAACCTCTGCACCAATGCTGACACCAACCAATCTACACTAATATAGTAAAGCTGAAGAGTTTGTTTGTTTGTTTGAACGCGCTAATCTCAGGAACTACTGGACTGATTTAAAAAAATCTTTCAGTGTTAGATAGCCCATTTATCGAGGAAGGCTATAGGCTTTATATCATCACGCTAAAATCAATAGGAGCGGAGCATCAATGAAGAATATTTCAAAATCGGGGGTTAAAGTTAGCGATAGCCCAAAGTTACTATTCCATGCCGACGAAGTGGCGGGCAGAAGCTTGTCAGTTATAAACAGACAACATGGTAGGGTAGCTATCAAAATAACTAACTTTATAATAACTTTTGCAAAAAAACGGCGAAATTCATATCGATGAAATTTTTCACGGACATAGATTGAAATCTAGGTAAACAAGATAAATAAAAAATTTAAAACCCCCTACGCAAAAATGCCTTACATCACTTTGGAAATGAGCTGATGGGTGATTTTCAAAAAAATTGACCCCGTGACGATCAGGAAATATAATTTTGGGATTAAATAAAATTGCTTAAATTTACTCTGGTATCAAAGAATACGTAATTAACTAGCTAAATATGCTATTTAAATTAAAATTTAAACATAAATATGAGAAATATTCAAGTTTTTCGGTCAACCTATGACGCAAAGTGTTCCTGTACGTCACACAATATAATCGGTCAGAAATAAAACAACCAGGTATTGAATCAAAATCAACTTAAATTAGCATAAAGATATGCTTAAAATGTTTCCAAAAATAACAAAAAGTTAGCATAATTCTATCGCAATAATAAATAATCAGCCAAATAGTTTCATTTTCGTCACTTCTTAGACACATTGCCCTAGAAAAGTTGTTGTTTACTAATGATACGTGTTACAAATTCAAAAATCAAGCAAGGTGAGGAATTTTCGGCAATAACAAAATTCTAATAGTGACAAAACTTAATATCGTAAAGAAATCTAGATACTTTTAAAACTAGTTTTGTAGAATTTAGAATATAGGACAGTGACTATTACGAAAATTGTGTGACGAATAGGAATAATTTGAGCAGTATCCACACTGCCAATTGCCACCATTGGCACTATTAATGTAACATTGATTTAAATCAAAATATGTTAGGATTTTGTCAACGTCCCAATATACTACTATATCGGCTATATCTCTCTTATCAAAATTAGGTAACACGTAGGTAAGTATCTTTTACAAGAATAAATATTTCGTTGTGCACTGAGCTTTATAGTTCAAGTTCGTCACAATTTTATTCCGGTAGTAAGTCACTATCGCACAGGACGTGACATATTCATACGACGAAACTTTTAAAATTAAAAATAACTAATACGCTGTTAAATTAACTTGTTTTTAGCTTTATTAATCTAATATAGGTTAACTTATGTTTTGAATACAATATGCCAAAGTAAAGAAAATGAGTTTATTTGCCTTTTAAATACTGTCACTATTCAGAAAACTTTTTCTGCACGTCGAATACACCAAGACTTTAGTCACAGATTTTTGTCGCAAATGACGTTTAAACAGTATTGGCGGTATCAAAATACGATCACAATGTTGCCAGGAAAGTAGAAAAAACACAAATTAGTAGATTTTGTCATATGTAAGATATCAAATTCACCGTGACGATACCGGATTTTCCGGTACTATGGTTTTCGTAGGACAACGTTAATTTAATGATATTTGTTAAAAATAACTATAAATTAATCACATAAAGACCAAAAACCCACTTTTAGACATAATGACATTATGTTCAAACACCTAAATATACTCAAAGCTCAATAGTCTACAAGTAAGAAGGATTCGAAATAACCGAGGGCACCGTGGGACACACGAAATCTTCACCTCCTGTGGTGCTTTTTTTTAAATATAAATATATCTATCGTCTTTTTATGGTGTTTTTCAATTTAAATTGATTTTATAATGTCTGCCTTAATCATATAAAATTTCACATCTACATGTGCCATATAAAAAAACAAAAATAAAAATGTTTGAAGTTGTGGGACAGTCCGATTTTGCTAGGGTCATTTTTTATGAAAAACACCCTGATACTCTTACACAGCTGGGCCGATATTAACCAAACATAGCTAAGAACCACCGCAAGGTACTTGTCTTTCAAATGAAAAAAACTGCATCGAAATCGGTTCATCCGTTTGAGAGCTACGATGCCACAAACAGACATCGATGTCAAATTTATAACACCCCTCTTTTTTTCGTCGGGGGTTAAAAATAGAATATTTTTATCCGAATATCTAAACTAGTTCCCTCAAGGTACAGCGATAAGACAGCAGAGAATAGCTAATTAAAATAAAAGTAAGAAATAGTGTATGCTCATTCTACTACACCCGGGAATCAAATTGACTATACAGACACATCTTAAACATCCATCTTAATCACTAAACAATATCGAGTTTATTCTTAGCTTCTCAGAAGTCAGCAAAAAAGGTTTAAATAATCATGTTTTGACATATTTGACAGCTGTCAAAATCTCACTCACGGGATTACGTGTGCAGTTCGTTTTGAGAATAATATCTATACTTATAATAAATCTGTAGAGAGGTCAATTCTCTACATGAAATATATTTCCAAAATGACTATCAGGGGGTGATTAGGGATCGATACTGATGCCAAAAATGCAATCAGTAAAATTTTTGTCTGTCTGTCTATCTGTCTGTCTGTCTGTACAAACTCTATAGAAACAAAAACTACTTGACGGATTTTAACGAAACTTGGTACAATTATTTGTCATACTCCTGAGATGGTTATAGTATACTTTTCATCACGCTACAATCAATAGGAGCAGAGCAGTGAAGGGAAATGTTGTCATTTTGTTTAAACGCGCTAATCTCAGGAACCGCTGGTCCGATTTAAATAATTCTTTCAGTGTTAGATAGTCCATTTATCGAGGAAAGCTATAGACTATATCCTCACGCTAAGACCAATAGGAGCGGAGCACCACTATTCCACGCGGACGAAGTCGCTGGCAGAAGCTAGTTATGAATAATTTTTATGTGGATTATTAGGAGCTCGTGGCTAAGTAACAGCCGCACGGGTCGACCGATCAAAGGTTAAGCTGCGCTTGGCGCGGTCGGTTCGTGGATGGGTGACCATCTTTATCATAGCGAGACTCCTCCGTGCCTCGAAAAGCACGTTAAGCTGTTGGTTCCGGTTGTCATTTGTAGATCTTTGACAGTCATTACGGATAGTCAGAAGCCAGAAAGTGGGACATCCCGTCTTAGCAAAGGGTATTGTGGTACCAGGTAACTGGGTTGTGGAGGTCGGTTAGGCAGTCGCTCCATGTAAAACACTGATACTCAACTACATACGGTTAGAATGGAATTCGAAGCCGACCCCAATATTTATAGTTGGGAAAAGGCTAGGCGGATGAGGATGATTCATGTAAGGACAGATTTTTGGGGATGATTTGCGCTCAATACATAGTCCTATATTCGAACTAGCTTTTTCCCTCGGTTTCGACTGCATCCCAAGGGAAGCTCACAAAATCGGATAAAAGCTAGTCTGTCTCTCTGGATTTAAATGAAATTTAACATAGAAATACATACAAAAAACCCAAAAAAGTTTATTGAAATTAGACTAATTAAATTAGTAATTTTTCACGTCAAAATACATTACGACAGCACTCCGAAACGCCCACCCTTCACTGCTTCCTAGTGTTATGGCTGGAAAGAAGAAGCAGTGATGAACAAACTTCCCAGCAACACAGTTGTATATTACAATAAGTATTTTTTTAAACTTGGGGAAGGCTTTAGGATAGTTTTTATCCGCGCGGCGCCGCGGTACGTTCCTAGTTATGTAGAGAGAAACCCAACTCTCTCTATCTATAGGAAAACAATCATGTCTCATTGGCATGTGTAGTTCCCTTGCCAAATTAAAATGCCTCCCTCACATATTTGAGATAAGAAAACATATTAAAACTGCTCGCCCGTTTTGTATATAAAGGTGACATACAGACATACAGTTTTTGATAAGCTCGTGTAGTTATGTCCCTTCAGACGGAACGTAATATACTTTACTACGGGCACTTAAAGGGGTGGCTGACCGATTGCTCCAGTATTTATGGTAGGAGCGACCGACATTTTCATAAAGGGTTCTGCATAATAAAAGTTTGTATTATTTAATTTGTCGTTTGAATTTTATACATATTTAAGGGTGTTTTTTTTGTATTGGATAGTGTCATCATCAGCCTATGTACTGTCCCACTGCTGGGCACAGACTCCTTCTCATACAGAGAAGGCATGAGCATTGATCACTACGCTAGCTCAAGGCGGATAGGCGAATTTCCTTACGATGTTTTCCTTCACCGTTAGTCAGTGTTGTCTAAGATACACTTAGAAAGTATATATGACTTTAGAAAAGTCACATTGGTACTTGCCAGGTTTTGAACCGCACACTCGTACACGAGAGGCAGGTTCCTTAATTAAAAAGATGCTGGGTATTTGCAAACGGCACGCGTGACGCCTCGCCCCGACGCCCCGTCTAGTGGGTCGCCGCGACTGCTGTAAACGAGATCTCGGGTTCGATCCCGGATCGGGTCGAAATCGCTTTGTGGGTTTTAGAAAATTTCACAAATCAGCCCGGAGTCAGGAAGTTAGTGCGTTGGAGGGCACGGTATACCGTCGTCCCCGGCTGTTATCTTAATAGCAGTCGTTGTTACAATTCCATGTCAGAAGCCGTCAGGCGGATTTGAGAAAACTCTGACACTAGGGCTTGTTGGGTTGGTAAAACCCAAACGGTCAGAAGAAGACGCGCGACGATAATAATACTTATAAGTAATATGTAGTTGTATTTTGCTATTCAACGTGGCAATGCTGCCAGTCTTCTGGGCACATTACCAGATGATAGCGATGTGGAGGACTATTTTGACGCTTAACCTTGAGGTGTTTTGTTTTTTTTTTCTTCCTTTTTTGTATTTTATTTTATATCTTTAGCCTTAACTAGATTTAAGCATGTAAATAATATGATCCTAACTGTTGCAATTTTAATAATAAATTACTTATATATACTGTTTAGTTTTACAATTAGGGTTTTACAATAGCGCTGACTGGCCCCTAAAGGCTCACCACTAGGACACGGCCTAATGGCGGGCACATTAAATAAAAAACGATACGTTATGAATCATCCGTTATCAGGATCTTAAGGCTTTTGATAATGGCGACTCAAAGAGTTACATCGCAGAAGCGACGCTTACTTCAAAGTTGTGCCTTATTTATGCCTAATTCTCAAAACACTCGAGCCATTTGTGAAATTTTGTAAGTTTTTTTTTTCTTTCCTACTTTTATCTATACTAATATTATAAAGAGGAAAGATGAAGAAGCAAAAACTACAAGACCGATTTTAAAAATTCTTTCAAAAACAAACAAACTCTTCAGCTTTTTCACATTAGTATAGATATTATATTAGTATAGATTCATAAACTAATACAAAAAAAATAGTTTTAGTTTGCCTCTGAGATGACGAGGAAAGATAGGCATTATATTCAGCTAAGCAGACTACTGTCCAATCGGCGATACTTAGTCTAGGGGCAAGCCCACTTGCTCCGGGAGGTCTGTAAGTGACGCGCCTGAGACTAAAGCTTAGTAAACTGCCACCCGCCATAATGATACCCGGCATATATGTCTACCATCATCCGACTAGCCTTTTCCTTAACAAATCGGGTACCAGTAGCTGTCTATCTGACCCCCACAGCCTAATTAGAGGGTAACATTGATGTTATTTAGATTTTATGGTTAAGTAACAGGTGTGCTTGCCGCGGTCGGTCCGTGGAAGGGTGACCATCTATGTCATACTGACACTCTCATATCTTTCAGATAGCATGTTATGCCGTGGTACCGGCTGTCATTTGTAGATCTTTGACAGTCGTTACGGGTAGTTAGAAGCCAGAAAGTCTGACAACCAGTCTTACCAAGGGGTATCGTGTTACCCGGTAACTAGGTGGTGGAGGTCGGGCAGTCGCTCCATGTAAAACGTTGGTGCATCTGCTTGAACTGGAAGCTGATTCCAACTTAGTCGGGAAGTAACTAGGCAGATGATTGATATTATCTAGATTTCTTGAATTTCTTATACCTGGCTAACCAGAGATGCAAGCAATATATTTTAATCGACATAATCCTTTGAAACATGCAATTTCTCCTAAAAATATTTTTTTTGTACCCAGTATATGATTTCTTGTGATTTTTAATATCTTAAATATTCCTTTCCAAGCGTTGAAACTCTACGAAATTTAATCAAAATCGCTACAGTAGTTTAACCGTGAAAGCAGTACAAACGAGGACATGTCGATGTCGTAAATTTTCACCTAAAATGCTACTTGGCTATCATTCCTATTGTAATATAATACGTTATATTAATTTCGTAATATGAAATTCCTACAATACACAGTCCTGCTTACACACTTTAGGCAATATAGCTGTATAATAAATGATGCAGTCAAACGGTTGCGTCTGGCACATTAATCAAACTAAAATGGCGGACATCTAACATTTTGACAAATCATTTTACTTGGAGCTACGAAAAACCTACTCATATTAACCTACTAACAAAATTTGTGAAGATAAGTGTACTTATGTGTATGATTTTTAATCAATCACTCAAAAATTGCTGAACGGATTTGGATGAAATTTGGTACACACATAGTTTATAACTGGGATTAACACATAGGATACTTTTTATCCGGTTGCGTGGAGTAGTTACGCCAGAATGTGAGTGAAACGGTGGGATAGCGCTAGTTATAAATACGATTGTTTTCTTTCGCTTTTATGGCACAACGGCTGAACAGATTGAGATGAAATTTGGTGTGAGTATAGACTGTAATCTAGGGTAAGACATAGGACAGTCTTTATCCGGCTGAGTTAAGTAGTTTCCTCGTAGACTGATAAAATCATAACCCTTACTTTTGACTCCCGTAGTTGGGTAGATATAAGTTATGAACTTTTGATACATAAATGCCACCTCCACATGCTTATAACTTAATGTAAATAAGCATTTATTAGTGAAGTGAGTTCGTAACTGCCGAATTATTTAAATAAGATAATTATTTATTATACAAATCAATGGACAAACAAGTTTCGTAGATGTGTGCGTGTGTCATATCAGCAGACACACTCGAGTTAGCGTTTTTATCTTTTTATACTGTGATTATAATAATATTATTTGTATAATACTAGCTTCTGCCAGCGACTTCGTCCGCGTGGAATAGTGGTGCTCCGCTCCTACTGGTCTTAGCGTGATGATATATAGCCTTGATTTCTGTGTAGCTTTAACCATTAAGGTTGCACACGCGACGGAAGCTTAAGAAAATAGTAACTTCTCCGTTTTCCCAACATTTCCCTTCACTGCTCTGCTCCTATTAGTTGTAACGTGATGAAAAGTATACTATAACCAGCTCAGGAGTATGATGAAATAATTGTAACAAGTTTCGTTAAAATCCATTGAGTAGTTTTTGTTTCTATAACGGTTATACAGACAGACAGGCAAAAATTTTACTGATTGCATTTTTGGCATCAGTATCGATCCCTAATCACCCCCTGATAGTTATTATGGAAATATATTTAATGTACAGAATTTACCTCTCTACAGATTTATTATAAGTATAGAAGATCATCATTCCATCATAATAGTCCAATAGTATCTTTCCATGTTTTGCAATAGTCCTGCACAAACCGGGGATTGTCCCTGGGTGCGTTTCTATAGTGTATACAGGGACAATCGCCGTGTAGGAGCTCGTGGCTAAGTAACAGCCGCACGGTTCGACCGATCAAAGGTTAAGCTGCGCTTGGCGCGTTCGGTCCGTGGTTAGGTGACCATCTATGTCATAGCGAGACTCCTCCGTGCCTCGGAAAGCACGCTAAGCTGTTGGTCCCGGCTGTCATTTGTAGATCTTTGATAGTCGTTACGGGTAGTCAGAAGCCAGAAAGTCTGACAATCAGTCTTTGACAACCGTGTTACTTAACTGGGTGGTGGAGGTCAGACAGGCACTCACTCCATGTAAAACACTGGTTCTCAGCTGCATCCGGTTTAGCCTGGAAGCCGACCCCAACATAGTTGGGAAAAGGCTAGGCAGATGATGATACCTATATAATATTCTTAGTACGAATACTTTTTTCACATAGGTACCTTAAACCTATGCAAAGTATTCTAAAGACGTATGTCTGTCTGTCCCCGCTGACCTCTGCAACATAAAAACGTCGAGAGCTTTTTTATGTCACACCATAAAACGGCTGTAGTAAAAATTCACAAGTTCAACTAATGTCGTCACCCGATTCTGCTTGTATTTTCTTTAGGTATGTTTAATTTCATCTAAACTAGCTATTTCTCGCGGTTTCACTCGCGTCCCGAGGGGACTACGTCACGAACCCGGGTAACAAGTAGCCTATAACGGTCCCTACGGTCCCTACTATCTCCATAAGTCCATACCAAATTTCATCCAAATCGATTCAGCCGTTTTTTCGTGAAAGTGTAACATACAAACGAACTAACATTCGATAGAATGAAGAAAAGTACTTGTGTAAAAATTAAATTTTGTCTGTATAAAAGTATACAACAACAAACATACTTTAATTGAAATTATTAATACATAGCCACTCTAAACAAACATACTATATTTTATGCATTTACTAGCTTCTGCCCGCGACTTCATGCGCGTGGAATAGTTTTAGCGTGATGATAAATATAGCCTATAGCCTTCCTCGATAAATGGGCTATCTAACACTGAAAGATTTTTTTAAATCGTTCCAGTAGTTCATGAGATTAGCGCGTTCAAACAAACAAACAAACAAACTCTTCAGCTTTATTATACTAGTATAGATATAATAGATTATTGTGCGAAATTTATTCATTCTTTTATTATAAAATAGTTTGTGAATTATTTTTATTGAATCAATAGTTTGCTTTGTTATTCAAATTGTATTAAATTGATGTTTTTAGGGTTCCGTAGTCCGACAAGGAACCCTTATAGTTTCGCTCTGTCCGTCTGTCTGTCTGTCTGTCTGTCTGTCTGTCCGCGGCATAGCTCCGTGGTTTTTGTTATTAGAAAGCTGAAATTTGGTATGACTATGTATATTGAACACGCCGAGAAAGTGGTAAAATAAAAATTTTAGGGTAGCTCCCAAACACGTAAAGCGGGGAAGAATATTTTTTTTCTCGCGTACCCCTTCGTGTGGGGTATTGTTAGATAGGTCTTTCAAAAATATTATGGGTGTGTGAAGACCATTTTTCAGTTAAGCGAGCCATTTGCGAAATATCTAGATTTTAAGTGTTTTTTTTGTTCGATACGAGTTACCCCCCCCTCTAACTTTTGAATGGCTGTACCTAGAAATGTGAAAAAAATCAAAGACGTAGCACATGTAATGAACTTACAAGGAAAACTATCACGGCTAAGTAGGCTTAACCGGTTTCAGAGTTATAGTCGACTAACTGAGACCTACTACGGAACCCTACTGCGCGTGGCCCGACACGCACTTGGCCGGTTTTTTTATTATATTTGTTTTATTCTTCACTAACTATTACCAGCGGTTCAACACGCATTCTTTTTTCGGATGGGAAATCATCAAATGATTTGTCCTGCCGAGGGTGGGGCGGGGGGGAGTGTCAGACTCTAACCGTGTTACTTATAAAGTACGATTAATTTTTAATCTGCTGCTTCGCAATGGATTAGCAGAAATCTCACTCATAAATGCTGTGTACCTTAATCCTGGATTACGGTGTTAAGTAAGGATTAGGTGAGAAATGTCAAGAAAATACGCAAGATATTATAAGTGAAACCGTGGGAACCTACTAGTTTAAACTAATATTATAAAGAGAAAAGATTTGTTTGTTTGTTTGTAGGGTTTTAACTCAAAAACTACTGGACCGATTTTAAAGATTCTTTCACCGTTAGAAAGCTACGTCTTTACGAAGTGTCATAGGCTATATTTATTTCCAGAAATAATTAGGGATCCCTACTAAAACTTGAATACCAAGGTGCAAAAAAAAATTCCACGCGGGCGAAGCCGCGGGCAGAAAGCTTCATTTATATTTGCAGTGCACGTCAGCTGTTTCTTAATAAATAGTTGTACATTTAAATTATGTATGTTTTTGTATGATATTCTATGAAACGGTTCCACGTTTAGTTTCGGCTTAGTACGCTTCATTAAGATATGCGTTGAAGGACTTAGTGATCTTGATACTTTCTACTTATTTATTATTAATTATAAACTAGTTTGAGGAGCTCATGGCTAAGTAACAGCCGCACCGTTCGACCAACCAAAGGTTAAGCTGCGCTTGGCGCGGTCGGTCCGTGGATGGGTGACAATCTTCGTCATAGCGAGACTCCTCCGTGCCTCGGAAAGCACGTTAAGCTGTTGGTCCCGGCTGTCATTTGTAGATCTTTGACAGTCGTTACGGGTAGTCAGAACCCAGAAAGTCTGACAACCAGTCTTACCAAGGGGTACCGTGTTACCCGGTAACACGTCAGTCTTTTACTCATTCCTTGTTATCTTTTTAGTATTGATATCCCTATGTAATATACTGTGTTGTTGTGTCAATAAATCTTACTTTCCTTCTCCACACCAAATGTCATCCAAATAAGTTCACCCGTTTTTACCCTGAAAGCGCAACGAACAGACTCACTTTCGTATTCTTAATATTATTTACGTACGATTAATTACGTAAGAATAATGTACAAAGGTTTTATGACAACGTGATTTTTTTGCCGTTTATTAATGTAATTTTACTAACCTATATTTTTAGAAAATTACACATAGATATTGATAAGTTGAGAAAAAGATTTGAGAACAGCTAAGATGATTGGCTGTAGTGGTCTGACACTAGGGCTTGTTAGGTTACTAAACTATCCACCCTATACGAAGAAGGAGAAATAACATTCTTATATCAATTAATTAATTTTTATACACCCCAGTGACAATCATTTTTATTCTCCTTTAAAATATAACTAGCTTCCCGCCAGCGGCTTCGCCCGCGATATTTTAGCTAATGGATACAAAAACTTGAAAAATTATATATTAAAACCTTCCTCATTAATCACTCTATCGTTTAAAAGAAACCGCATCAAAATCCGTTGCGTAGTTTAAAAGATTTAAGCATACATACATAGGGATATAGGGACAGAGAAAGCGACTTTGTTTTATACTATGTAGTGATGTCATGGCGCTAACACTTGAAGTATCAAAACTGTCGGGTCGCAGTTCAGTATAATAGTTATTATTTATATTGATTAATCACTTGTAAGTCACTAATATGACGTCGCCCGGTTAAAGCGTCTCAGCGGGCACAATGAATGTTTGTTTTTTTTTTATTTTAGTTTTAGGGTTCCTTAGAAAACAAAATGATCGAATAGTTTTCTTATGATTTTCATCTGGAGACTTTAAACCTTATAAATGCGAAAATAACTCTTGTCTGTCGGAAAATGTAAGGAAATACATTACTACATAGTATAAAACAATGTCGCTTCCCGCTTTCTGTCTGTCTCTATGTATGCTTAGATTTTTAAAACTACGCAACGGATTTTGATGCCGTTTTTTTTAATAGATAGAGTGATTCAAGAGGCAGGTTTTAGTATATAGGAGCGGAGCACCACTATTCCACGTGGCCGAAGTCGCGGGCAGAAGCTAGTTAGAAATAAAGTCGATTTTCAAAATGTGTTGTCTCTTTCCAAACTACATTTTAACTAGTTAGAAAGGGAGAAAACATTTCATACGTATTATATAACATAACATGTTATAAAACGTTGTTATATAACATGTTATAAAACGTTGTTATATAACATGTTACAGTAATGTGGAGACTGAAAGTTATAAATCGTGTTATAATATGAATAACAAGTTGTGTTACATATTATTCATCATCATCATCATCAGCCTATATATTGTCCCACTGCTGGGCACAGGCCTCTTCTCATACAGAGAAGGCTTGAGCATTAATCACCACGCTTGCTCAAGGCGGATTGGCGATTTCAGACTTTTTAAGTCCAGGTTTCCTCACGATGTTTTCCTTCACCGTTAGTCAGTGACGTCTAAGATATACTAAGAAAGTACATATGACTTCAGAAAAGTCACATTGGTACTTGCCAGGATTCGAACCTGCACACTCGTACACGAGAGGCAGGTGCCTTAACCACTAGGCCACCACGACACATATTATTAATATTTACAATTATTATATAACTTATGCGTACCTACCTACACGTGTACTCGAGATGCATGTTATATAACATTGTTATATTGCGTTGTTATTCTAATGTGTACAGTATTATTATATGTTGCAATGTTGAACAACAATAACATAATGTCGACGTGTTATAAAACACAAGTTACACAACATGTGACTTAATCTGTACGCATCTTAATAAGCGAACAGTTAGTGCCTTTCGCATACGGAACCATGCGATGAAATCGAATATCACGCTTACAACCTAGAGTTATAAATGTAAAGATTACAGATGGCCAGTCACATGTATTTGAACTTAATAATGTTATTTATCATAATAGA
This sequence comes from Pyrrhia umbra, assembly GCA_963891755.1. Classification (NCBI taxonomy): domain Eukaryota; kingdom Metazoa; phylum Arthropoda; class Insecta; order Lepidoptera; family Noctuidae; genus Pyrrhia; species Pyrrhia umbra. Next base: position 6,853,875 of record OY982945.1, read on the forward strand.
GATGATTTAAACCAGGGGTGGGCAACCTGATGACTCTCCCGATCCACTCTTTACTGACGAAACCCTGTGCAATTTACGGAATCCTGAAAATATAAAAAAATATATAAATTAGTGATATTAAACTTAATTTGACGGCACGTTTAGCGTAGTGGCTGAGCAATTGGCTGCTGCGCTGCATGTCGCGGGTTCGATTCCCGCACAGGACAACTAAAATTGTTCCGGGTCTGGGTGTTTGTGCATGTGTAATGCATGTTTGTAAACGCACCCACGATACAGGAGTAATTCCTAGTGTGGGGCAACGTTTATTTAAAAAATAAAAAAATAAAAATTGGATTCCGTATCTCATAAGGAACCGTTATAGTTTCCCCATGTCCATCTTTCTGTCTGTCTGGATGAATATTTTTTATCGCATATCCCTTCGTGTGGGGTATCGTTAAATAGGTCTTTTAGTTGTGTAAAGACCATTTTTCGGTTAAGTGAGCCATTTGCGAAATATCTAGCTTTAAAGTGCAATTTTTTTTCGATACGAGCATCAAAACTTTTGAATGGCTGTCTCTAGAACTGCGAAAAAGGACATATAATGAACTTACAAGGAAAACTATCACGGCTTAACCGGTTACAGAGTTATAGTCGACTAACTAAGAACTACTACGGAACCCTACTGCGCGTGGCCTAACACTTGCCGGCTTTTGCCTTGTCACGATCGACTATACCCATAGCCGCGATTGATCAGTCGCTCACGCTTGACCAGTTGGCCACCCCTGGTCTATAGATACTACCACAGACTTGTCTCTAAATATATGACGTAAGTGTACCTCTGTATACTTCTCGTGTCAAACGGTACTTCCTTCGATCATCGTCTACGTTTCCACCGTTTTGTAATCTGCCTAGCCTTTTCCCATGTATTGGGGTCGACTTCCAGTACAAACCGGATGCAGCTGAGTACCAGTGTTTTACATGGAGCGACTGCCTATCTGACCTCCACAACCTAGTTATCGAGTAACACGATACCCCTTAGTAAGACTGGTTGTCAGACTTTCTAGCTTCTGACTACCCGTAACGACTGACAAAGATCTACAAATGACAACCGGGACCAACAGCTTAACGTGCTTTCCGAGGCACGGAGGAGTCTCGCTATGACATAGATGGTCACCCATCCACGGACCGACCGCGTCAAGCGCAGCTTAACCTTTGATCGGTCGAACCGTGCGGCTGTTACTTAGCCACGAGCTCCTCTCCAGACCGCCACCGTAATCTAGAAAAATACATATTGAGCTAAAATTCTAATATTAATATTTGCTGAGATGAAGAAAACCACTAAGCGATCGTGTGTCACGTCACAGAAATCTTTAATTAGTATTACAAAAGCGAAAGTTTATGAGAATATAAATGTATGTTTTATACTCTTTTACGCAAAAACTACTAAATAGATTTGAATGAAATTTGATACACACATATACCCAATTTAAAACCATTGTTTTTCGGATGGGAAATCATTAAATGACTCCTCCCGCCGTGGGTGGGGCGGGAGCGAGTGTCAGCCTCTTACTGACTAAAACCCATCTAAGTTCCTTCCTCAGCCCTTTATCTTCCGGGGGCGCGGTAACTATTTCGAACGTCCCGCAGAACTGTATAGCTTATATATAACCTGGATTAACACATATGAGTTTTAATAAATTTCATCCAAACCCGTTCAGCAGGTTTTGTGTGATTGAGTTGCAAACATCCGTCCATACAATATTTTCAAGTGTCTAATAATTCTATGATTGGTGATCTGTTAGTGAGCCACGAGCCCCTCCAAACGAGCACATCAATGACCAATGACTCCAAACATAAACTCATATCCAGTTAAACTTTGACAGCGGTTAACAAACGTCCCCGTATAACCCGGGGTTCAATAATGGGAACCCAAAAAAATAACTGTGACTCACACACAAATAACTAACTAAATTCAAAGCGCTTTTGTCAAATTTGTTCACAAAAACCGTCATGTTTGGTAGAAATACCAAGAAAACCACCATTTTAGGAAGACCCCTGATTCTTTAGAATTCGTCTCAAATTAGTTCCCTATGAAGATCAAGTTATACTGGTCTTCGAAAGAATATTGTCCAAGTAACCAAGACCTTTCGTTTCATACAAAATTGAATAGATTCGAAACATAAAACACTGGTTTTGTGTTTCATAATATTGAACAATGTCCAGCATAAGTAGACCTCCGTTCGCGTACACAACGTTGTAAGTTAGAGCTCTTGTAATGTTGGTTATAGTTCATAATAAGTTGGGAAAAAAACTGAGTAAGTCGGTTCAATATGATTGCGTTGCATGAGGTCCCGATTTCCGCTATATAAACAAAATTGGGTAGACAGCAGTGTAAGGAGACACGAAAAAAAATGACAAAAGGTGTAATTTAAATTTAGAAGAAAAACTAAAGTTACTTATGTATTTTTTAAGTATAACTCTGCCTATATAAAAAAGTAAAAATAATAAAGTACGTTTTAAATAATTATGACATTCAAATCTATATTTTTCTTTCCTATAGGTATCTTCTCATCATCATCATCAGCCTATATATCGTCCCACTGCTGGGCACAGGCCTCTTCTCATACAGAGAAGGCATGAGCATTGGTCACGTGTGTTCAAGGCGGATTGGCGACTTCAGACTTTAAAGTCCAGGTTTCTTCTCATCCAAAAAAACATCTAAATCGGTTAAGCCGTCGCGTAAAGGTGCGTACATATTATATAACATAACATGTTATAAAACTTTGTTATATAATATGTTACAGTAATTTGGGGACTGAATGTTATAAAACTTGTTATACTTAATAACAAGTTGTGTTAGATGTTATTAATATTTACAAATGTTATACAACTTATGCGTACACGTGTACTCGAGATTGCATGTCATATAACATTGTTATATTGCATTGTTATTCTTATGTCTACAGTATTATTATATGTTGCAATGTTGAACAACAATAACATAATGTGGACGTGTTATAAAACACAAGTTACACAACATGTTACTTAATCTCTCAAATTACTTTAAAAATTTTAAGGCTATTTTCATGATAATATTATCTCTTGGCTTATAAAAAGTTTTTACAAAATCCAAGATGGTAGCCAGGTTCCAATTTCAAAATTCTAAGTATTTGTATTTATGTACATTTGAGTGTCGAATCCAATTTGAATTTAGAATATCGAAAATACATCTGTTAAAATTCGCATTTTTAAACAAATATAGATTTGCTTTTATTAAAATACTTTTACAATCTTTTTACTACGAAAATAAAGCACAATTTGGGAAATAATTTATTTTAAGAACTGCAAGGAGACCGTTGTTATTGATAAACCAAATTCTATAGAACCTTATTGAGGTGATTTTTAAATTGCAGTTCTAAAATTTAATGTGAACCCTATGTTTCTCAATATAAGATTTATTTTAACATAAAATTTATTTCGACAGCTGCATTAATACATTTGCGTTGACAGTTCCTTCGTCAATCTTAATCCTCAGAGAATAGTTCCTTTTTCGAATTTCAAAGGTCTTTTGTAATTCGGCGTTACTTTATGGTAACTCTATACTTTTGAAATTCGAATTTGGAATTAGTAAGAGACAAAAAATAACAGATGTTTTGGCAGATTTGCTGCTTTTATTTTCTAGGAATAAAAAAAAATGGATTCCAGCATTTTGCAGCCTCTAATACTAGTCTAAAGTTGACGTCTAAAATATGTAATGTCTATACATATAAAATGCTTTGTCCTGAATGACTGACGGATCAACGCACAGCCTAAACCGCTGATCGTAGAGACCTGAAACTTGGAGGGCGTGTTCTTTGTAAGACGTAGGCATCTGATAAGAAAGGGTTTTCTGAAATTCTACGCCTAAAAGGGTGAAAAAGGGGGGCAAAGTTTGTATGAAACTCTGTCATTTTTAATTAGAATTTGTATAACACACAACACACAAAGCTAGTCTACATTATAATAAGTTGTTTCAAAGTTATTCATATAGAGGAATATTAATTGTTGATTGTTTGCCGACACTATGGTGTCAGTATGGCACTTTGTTTTTGGTACTTATTAGTGACTTCAATTCCAGATAGTCGCACTGTTTGACGACAAATGTCGCACGTCGCCTGTCGACAGTGCAAACAAAGCCTTATTTCGTGTATAGGATGCTACAATTTTAAAATTAGACTACTTATTCTATCTCTGTCACTCGCGCAAAGAGAGAAGTACTTGATGAACCCTCATAAAAAATCCTATGCCCTTCCTCCTGTTTCAAGCTGTGTTCATGCCAAATTTCATCTAAATTGGTTCAGCCGTTTTAAAGTAAATACGTGACAAACAAACTTATATTTGCATTTATAATTTTAGTTAAGATTTCAAAATTCTTTGACATTTCTTTGTTCAAATTCCTGTTAGTGGCCCAAATATTATAATGATATTCAAGGAATCTATTATTTTTATTTTGGGTCAAATGAAAACTCATCTTTGTCAAAAGGCAATCACCTAAAGGTACTGCCTGCAGCCCACACGATAAGAAGAAGACTAAATTACGAGGCTTTATATATAGCCACTGACGAAGGCTATTTCGGCTATTTCATCTACATCAAATTATATGTCTACCAATAGATTTAATGAAAAATGTAAACAAAGTCGTAACGTATTTTGTTCTAATTCTGCTACAGAAATTAACAAAATGGCATAAAGATGGCGCATTTATGTCAATTTCATGCTCTAAACATCATCACTCATCATGTAATGCCATTTTTAACCGACTTCAAAAAAAGAGGAGGTTCTCAATTCGACCGTATGTTTTTTTTTGTATATTTGTTACCTCATAACTTTTGACTGGGTGAATCGATTTTGATGATTCTTCTTTTATTAGAAAGCTGACGCTTCCCTTGTGGTATCTATCAACATCGGTTCAGCCGTTTTATAAATAATATATTTAAAAAAAACGGTTTGTCTACTTGCGCATACACCAAATACTTAGATGATTTAGTTATTCACGCTTATTGCAACCTAAGAAAGTGGTGTGTTTATATTAAGATAATAACAAGATCGAGTCACTAAAAAGCGAAAAATGAAAAAACTTAAAAAAAAAACAGACTTCCAAAAAAAAAACTGAAAAGTAAAAAATACAATTTATTTAACCGCTTATCGACCAAAACATCGCTCTAGAAGTCAGTGGCGAAATACTAACAATAGTAACTTACAGGACACCGATTATTTGTAAACTAGCTTCTGCCCGCGACTTCGTCCGCGTGGAATAGTGGTGCTCCGCTCCTATTGGTTTAAGCGTGACGATATATAGCCTATAGCCTTCCTCAATAAATGGGCTATCTAACACTGAAAGAATTTTTCAAATCGTATCATTAGTTCCTGAGATTAGCGCGTTCAAACAAACAAACTATTCAGCTTTATTATATTAGTATAGATGCGGGAAAAGCAAAAACATCGCTTTCGAAGTCGGTGTCTTGTAAGTTACTATTGTTAGTATTTCGCCACCGACTTCGAAAGCGATGTTTTGGTCGTAAAGCGTTTAAATAAAAAATATTTTTACTTTTCAGTTTTTTTTTTGGAAGTCGGTTTTAATTTTTTTGTAAAAAGCTTTTTTATTTTTTCGCTTTTCAGTGTCTCGGTCTTGCTATCTTAACAAAATAAACACACCACTTTTTTAGGTTGTAATAAGCGTAAATAACCAAATCATCTAAGTATTTGGCATATCAGCAAGTAGAGATAAATAGTTATTTTTGATATATTTATAAAACGGCTGAACCGGTAGTGATAAAATTTAAATGCGACCACACGGGAAGCACCAGCTTTCAAATAAAAAAATAATCATGAAAATCGGTTCACCCAGTCGCAAGTTATGAGGTAACAAACATAAAAAAATAAAATACAGTCGAATTGATAACCTCCTCCTTTTTTTTAAGTCGGTTTAAAATTAGAACAAAATAAGTTATAATTTTGTTTATATTTTTCGTAAAATCAATCGGTACAGACTACACGCTGTATAAGTTATCACCAGAGTGCTGGTGGTCGGTTTTTTGTTTTACAATCATAATCTACAGGGTGTTGTCTTTGAGCATTCCGTTTTATAATCTGTGGTGAACATAACAGGTAGATGTTTTTTTTCCTATATTTAAAGATTATTGTTTATTATCTTGCATGTTATTAGTATATGTCAATAGTTAAAGCCAAGTGCGAGTCGGATTTGCAGAGTGAGGGTTCCGTATTTTTTAACCGACTTCAAAAAAAGAGAATCTGTAGGTACTCTTCAAGTTTGTATGTTAGTATGTCAGCGGTTTCCTCAAAAACTACTGATCCGATTTGGATGGGGTTTTCACTATTAAAATGCATATTTTGCGAGGAAGATTTTAGTATATAGTATTTGATGGTATTTTTGTTATGGTAGCGGTCTTAGAAAATTATATTCAGTAAAAAAAATCAACTAGTTTTTAACGCTCAACCGAATAAAAACTAATCTAATCTTCTTCCTCGGGTTTCGATATATCATCTAAATTGGTACAGCCGTTTTAACGTCAAAGCGTAACAGACAGATAGACAGACTGACATTCGCATCTATAATACTAGTTGTTGTGCACTCGTATTTTAATTTCCATGACTTCCCTAAGTTGCAAACTATCTCCAAGCCAAATTTCATCAAAATAGATACAGCAGTTTTGCTGTGACAGACAGACATAATTTACTCACATTTATAACATTAGTAGGGCTCAGAATCTTCATCGTTATGTAAGCTTACGTTACTATGCATTAATTGGATATGTGATTTATGGACAATATTTATTTATATTTATTAAAGTCGTAATAAAATAAAATGCCACTTATACTATGGTCATCGTTTACTTGAAAACTTTAATAAGTTTTATCTAAGTATATAGAATGGTTTGGAATTCGAATTTTGGTACAGGCAACACGGATTTGAAAAATAAAGATTAAAAAGAATAAATCGATGACCAGGGTATTAAGGTTGGTTGGCAGAAAGAAAAAGGCGGGAAAATTGGATGGGCGAATTGTATGACAATTATATGGATTGTAATTGAAATTAATATATAGTTAGGAAACTCTTTAATTTTGTCTATGGGTATGAATAAAGAATATAAAAAGGCGGGAAATGAACTGTCAATTAGAAGATTCTTGGGTAAGATGATGGTCGACGTAATTTGTAAGTGCAAATTATTTATTGTTTTAAGGATAAAATAGTGACTGAACTCCTTAATATCATCTAAGTTCACCGATTATTTGTTTTTAATAATAGTCCGCTTCTGGATGCTAAATATATGTATTGGATTAGAAACTGAAGTTGTGTCATTTATTCACTGAGCTGGAGTCGAGTTTATAGTTATTTGTTTAGGATTTATTTGCTTAACCAGTTAGGTACAAAGTTATTCAGTTAGTTCAAATATTTAACGAATTAATTTAGTTATAGTTTTTACAGCCGGACGCACCAAAAAATATGCGGTTACTTATGTGTGAAACGGAAGAGCTGTCATTTAAGATCTGTCAAAATGGAAGATAAAATTGAATAATTTGCTACTATTTTAAGTTTTTCGTCTTTAAATATTAATGAAATATGTGAAATATGAAATATTGATATCATAAAAAATATTAAAAGTATGCTAATTATTGATAGCATCAGATTATAATAATCATATATATTCTGATCCAGCCTGTCCCTTGCTGTCCTCCCCCAGCGACGCCCTAAGTCGAGGCCCGTACTCCACTAGGGGGTGCCCTTAGCGTGTAGTCGCTTAGTTTTGTAAGTTAAGCCCTGGCTGGAGGCCCTAAATTCATTTAAGGCACTTCACAGGCAAGCCCGGTTAAGCAGTCGACAACCTTCTAGTTGAGCTGCGAAATGCCATACAAAAAAAGCATATCGTCCCCGTAGGTGGAAAATTAAATAACTCTGATTTTGTAGTTTTGAGATAAACGCGATTTAGTGTTTTTTTTTCAGTTAATGTACATTTGTTAAAAAATGTGAGACAATTTTACTGTCGGTAATTTTATATATTGTGGACCTGATTACCTTTTACATTATGTTTTAACAAACTGAACTCTATCTTTAACTATAACTGAATAACACATAAAAAATCAAGTTGTTTAATTTTGCCACAACTGTTATTTATAACGTAACTGCAATTAGCTACTTATTTCGGCTATTTATTTAGTTTTCCTACGAGCTAAATACATTTGGTAGAGTAAAATTTGGTTAAATAAATGCAGTTATTGAATTTATCAAACTCGAAATATTTTTAAATGTAAAATTTATTAGCTTTGTACGTTATTATTACTTTGATATTTTTTTAACTATTATTGGTCTCATATAAAATAAAAGCTGTATTATGATATTAATAAAGTTATAGTAAGGAAGAAATAGAAAAGTACAATAAAAATCAGAAAAAGTGTATTGTAATTAGATACTTATCTTGCTACAAACTTAAAAAAATAAACATAATTACACCAATTATAACAAGTGAAAACAAGTTAACTTAAAGTATTCTTTCAAATCAAAACAGAAAATTATTTTTGAACTCAAAAAATAACATTATGGCTCTAAAATCAGAGACCTAATTACAAAAGACATACTTAGTAGTGAGCAAAACTAATAATAAGTATTAGGACTAAAAAATATAAGTTTGTATCAAATCAAAACACATAAATTTATTCATTATCATCTATGGTATGACACATATTTTATGAATACTCCGTACATGGGTTTTATGATTAGGAGTTCTTACTTCTACAGCCCTAACCTTGTTATCATGACCATCAAATAATTTCACAACCCTAGCCATTGGCCATGACATTATTGGAAGATTATCTTCCTTTAAAATTACTAAACTATTTAATTTTACATTACAATTAGCATATTTCCATTTAGGTCTGTTTTGTAATAAAATTAAATAACATTGATACCACACTTTCCAAAAGGATTTTTTTAAAGAATTACATAGTTGCCAAAACTTAAGTCTATTTTGTGGAATGTTACATTCATTTCCTTGAGGATACGTTGACAAAGCACTACCTATAATAAAGTGACCAGGTGTCAAATAATAATAATCATCGGAGTTCCAAGATAAAGGTAAGAGTGGCGGAGAAGTAAGCACTGCTTCGATTTCAGTTAAAACAGTATTAAGCTGTTCATAAGTTAGAACAGTTTTTTGTAATATTCTTTTTAAGTGTAACTTTGTGCTCTTAACTGCCGCCTCCCAGAGCCTACCAAATGTATGTGAGTAACATGGTATAAAGTGAAATTGTATCCGACGCTCGGCGGTAAATTTTTGAACCTGCATTTGGTGGCTCTGAGAAGCTTGCAGCTTGTAGAGCTCAACCAAATGACTCCTTGCACATTTAAATGTACTTGCATTGTCGCAGTGAATTTCGGTGGGCAAACCTCGTCTGGAGATAAATCTCCTCAAGCACGTAAGGAAGGTTTCCGTGGTCAAATCTGATGCGAGTTCTAAGTGAACGGCTTTTGTCGCGAAACATACGAATACACAGATATACCCTTTACCTATTAAAGATCGTCTTACGCGAGAGAGTTTCACATCAATTGGCCCAGCGAAATCCACGCCGACCTTCTCAAATGGGCGGCTGGTAGCTGTTACACGTGCAGCCGGCAAGGAGCCCATTAGTTGCTTGGCTGCTAAGGCATTTTGTCTAAAACATACAATACATTTGTGAGTTACTTTCTTAACTTCTAATAAGCCATTGACAATCCAAGACCTTTGATTAAGATGCGAGAGTGAAAGCTTAGGCCCTGCGTGCAGTAGCCTTTCATGTTCACACCTTATAAGCAAGCTAGTAATTGAAGAGCCTCTGGGCAGTATAACAGGATGTTTTTGTGAATAAGCTATATCAGCATAATGCAGTTTGCCACCAACGCGCAATAGACCCCGATTGTCAAGAAAGGGATGCAACTCAGCCAGATTCCCTTTCAAGCTGTTGTTATTGCTTATTGCTTTAATTTCAGATTTAAAATATGTATATTGTTCATGTTTAATTATTGACATTAATGCATTATCTAACTCAGAACTTTGCAAATAGTTTGTATTAATTTTTGTATTATTTTTGTTAATGTTGTTTAAAAATCGCAATATGAATGCTAATAGCCTAACTATTTTATTTATGTTAGAGTAATTTTACAAGCGCTTGAACACATAGTCAAGCGGATTGGGGTTTTGGCATACCAAGTTGCTGGAAGGAGCTAAGCAGGGCTCCACAGAGAGTGAATTAGCAGGTGAGCTGTAAGCAGAAACTCGTACTCACTGTTTTGCAGAAACTTTGGGCCTTTCCACCAAATGTCGCAGCTACTCAGCTCTTTCGGGTTGACGCCTCGGCTAATGAGATCAGCAGGATTGTCATGTGTATTGACATATTGCCAACTGCATCCAGCGGTATTTTGACGAATTACACTTACTCTGTTCGATACATAAGCTTGAAATTTTGTTAGCTCAGTGTTTAGCCATGCAAGAACGATTTGTGAGTCGCTGAATAAACCTCGCGAATCCATTATTGGTCACTCTGACGTCAACGCAATTGAAGGTCACGTATCACACAGTAAAACGCAAGACAGAGGTTGGACTCTTCAGTTATCTTTCCGTTAACTGACTAAAGCCACTATGGGTGTGCGACCCCGGACTGCTCGAGCTGCTAGAGTCACAATCCTGTCTTTTCCGTGACTTTAGTATCCCTTATTCCCCCATCCCTTCCAATATCCAAACCCTTCTCCCACAGAGATGGTCAACTCGAAATAAACCCGGTGTTGGTGGAGCCGAAAGCACCTGCAGCGAATCCGACTCCGCACGTAACGACTTTTCGTTCCTGTGGGGCCAGTCGGTGACGCCGAGAGAGTGGTGTAGGTCTTGGGAAAGCCTGCACTATCTTAATTGCGTCCCAGGCGATGCAGCATCCGTGGACAGGTCACTTCACCCACTATAGCTTTGCTGAGTGGAAAACAACACGGGGAGTGGCAGTGACCGGTTATAAGTCCAAGCAGATAGACGTAAGCGCGGACGCCAGGGGTCACAGGGGGGACAGTGCGAGGGTCCATCGAAGGCCCGCGGTCGTTGCGACCGGCGTTGTCGCTCTCGTATAGGCCTTCTTAGCCATCAGCGCAAGTGCCAAAGCCAAATAACCTGACACGGCTGCTGTTTGAATCATCTTTCGTAGATGTTAAAGGCCACTGATGATGATGATGATGATGCGATGCATCAATCCGCATGCGCTCACCCCCGCGTTCTCCGTCGTCGCCGTCGTTCTCGATCAGTCATTGCCTAGATGGTGGATACTGACAATATTTCGGCCAAATTCTCTTAAAAAAATAATGATAACTTTCCTCAGGTGCATTTCGTTTTATGGCAATTATAAACAACTTAATTTATTTAATTTTATTTGCCTAGCATCTTATAATTAATCATTATCTAGTTGTAGAAGAAATAGATAACATCAAGTATTTATAAATTAGGTACGTTATAATCACAATTCTGAATAGCAGAATTAAATAAATAGAGTTATTTAGTTTTCCTAGAACTTAGTTAGTTTTGTGAAAGAATTTTAAGTTGAGGAAAAATTCAACAACTCATGTTATTTAATTTATTTGATATTCAACTTATCATTGACCACAGTTATTGATTTATTTACTGAGTTATTTATTTTTCCTTAAAAAAAATAGTGTTTGTCTGGAGATATTTATTATTCCATCTATTCGACAAAACTGGCTATAATTTTGGAACGGAATAAGATACGAAAATGCCTGTTAGGCTCAAATATGCGGCATGTTTTAGGTGTTTTGAAAATAGGGAAAAGTCAAAATCGCCAAAATCGGACTTATTTAATTTTCCACCTACGGGGACGATATAGAAGGCAATGATTTTCAAATAGCCACAATTGGCATTGATCACTTACCACCTAAGCTATTCTATAACATAAGAAAATATTGTTTTTATAACTGACTAGCTGATTCCCGCGTCTACACCTGGCATAAAGCTACTTCACCCAGCCGGATAAATACTATTCTATGTCTTTCTCTATGTTTTAATCTATCTTTATGCCAAATTTCACGAAAATCGGTTCAACCAGTTTCCTTTGAAAGCTTAACGGACTGATATACCGACTTACTATTAGTGAGAATAAAATAAATAGATGTATGTATCTTTGTCGAGTTTTACAACGTAATCACTTAATCAGCCCTTATCAACAAGGTGATAACAGATAGCCAGGCCCACCCGGTGTCTAGCTAACACTATTATCATATCATATATATTCTCTATCTATACATATAAAATGCTTTCTCCTGAATGACTGACGGATCAACGCACAGCCTAAACCGCTGATCGTAGAGACCTGAAACTTGGAGAGTGTGTTCTTAGTATGACGTAGGCATCCGATAAGAAAGGATTTTCCGAAATTCTAGAACAGCTTAGAAAAGCTCGTGGCTAAGTAACAGCCGCACGTTTCGACCGATCAAAGGTTAAGCTGCGCTTGGCGCGGTCGTGGGTGACCATCTATGTCATAGCGGGACTCCTCCGTGCCTCGGAAAGCACGTTAAGCTGTTGCTCCCGGTTGTCATTTGTAAATCTTTGACAGTCGTTACGGGTAGTCAGAAGCCAGAAAGTCTAACAACAGTCTTACCAAGGGGTATCGTGTTACCCTGTAACAAGGTCCTGGAAGTCAGATAGTTAGTCGCTCCATGTAAAACACTGGTACTCAGCTGCATCTGGTTTAAACTAGAAGCCGACCCCAAGATTGTTGGGAAAAGGCTAGGCAGATGATGATCTTAGAACTATAAAGTTGCATAGTACAACAATGCCATAAGTACTTAGTAATTAAAGGTACATTATAATACTCAAAACTTCTCTGCTTACCCTTTTAAAGGCATATCGTGAATCACGCGTCGCATTCGGTTCGCCCTCGCTAATGACAGACGGTTAGGGAACGTGTACTATGTCAAACGTCTGTCTGTATGTCACAGAGTAGGCTCTGTATACAGATGCGAGTTTAGGCAGAGAGTGTGCGTGATGAAATTAAAGGGCATTTCAAATGAATGTAACAAAAAAAACTGAGAAGTAAAAAAAGACGTGTGGCACTCGGGGACTGCCGCGGTAAAGCTATTGCATAGCACTTTTTATCAACTTATGCAATTATAATTAAATAAAAATTAATAACGCCTATACAACCAATGCCACCTAGAGGCGAGTTGCTGAACTAAAGTGACAAGCGTGATATTTCAAAAAGTCATTAAAAGTTCTGCTATTTATCGATAGATGGCAAAACTAAAAAGTATCACCGCTGTGCCGGTCGGAGTGGGGGGTGTTAGGTTTTTTTCGTTACGGAATTTCTGGATTCGGTCTCCACGTTCAAGGCCCGCGATAGAAGCTACCACGCTCAAGGCCCGCGATAGAAGCTATGCAATAGCTTAAAAATAATTTTTATTTAAACGTTTATCGACCAAAACATCTCTCTAGAAGTCGGTGTCTTGTAAGTTACTATTGTTAGTATTCCGCCACCGTTAGTGACTCGATCTTGTTATCTTAATATAAACACACCACTTTTTTAGCGTTAGATTGGGAATAGACTCAGTAGAGTGAGACCAAAAAAGTACACTAGTGTGCGTGTAACGTGCATTTTCTTTCCTAGATGAATTACAACCAAGCAATGCACGCGTAACCATAATTGTTTGCGTCTATTTACAAATATATATAAATGTGAGATAAAATAAAAATAATCAGGATTTGTTTCGTTTACGACTGACATTAGTGGCATTTGGCCGATACCGGCCGCTAGCGTGTACACGAATCGTCTCGCCTATCTATCTCGCTCTAACACATGAGAACCTATGTTATTTCTCTCTCGCATTGCCGATCTAACGCTAGAGACGAACGGAATCGGCGATGTCATCGGTCTATCCCATCTGCGTAATAATCTATGCCTCCCTTCAAAAGTATCGCTATAATTATAATTTGCCAGCGAGTCAGTCCGTCCGTCTTACTATTTTATATATTTAAACAATGTTTTAATACAAGCCTTTGGAATTTGAAGCGTGCCAGTGCGTCTTAAATGACTGCGTTGTAAGAAATTAAACTGTATGTTTGTCTGTTCACAAAATGCCGGAGTTTGATGCACTTTTAATTAGTTACTGATTCGTTTTGTAACCGATAATATTTGCTATAAATAGTTGAAGATGTAATACCGCAAAGTTCGTTTACACATAGGTGTATGTTAAAATTATTTCAACGGTAAGTTCTATGAAAATTTAAATCTTAAAAATCAAATTAATTTGTCTAATTGTAACGTCAACAGAGAGATTAATTGTGTTTTTTTAAATCTGGTAACCTTTGAAATGTGAAAATACTAGCTGTTTTCCGTGGTTTCACTCGTTTTCTGAGAGAAATACTTTATGCAACCGGGTAAAAAGTATCCTATGTGTAAATCCAGTTTATAAACTATGTGTGTGCCAAATTTCATCAAAATCCGTTCAGTAGTTTTTGCGTGAAAGCTTAACAGACATACATAGGTTCATCCTCACTTTTTTTTGCTTTTATAATATTAGTAGTTTATGTAAATGATAAATATCAATTTACACAAATCTTATTTTTGATACGTATTCCCAATGTACTACGGTTTAATAAAAGACACAAGCAAATCCACGTGTAAAACTTATAGTTTCAACTGAATGCAAACCTTTTTCTTCACTGGATTTTTTTAATTGGCTTTTACCCGAAAAATGTTGCTCATACCACGCTTCATCAATCAAAAATCAACTCTAAATATATCAAGTAAAGAGTTTAATTTTTACTGAAAATTGCATGAGATAAATTTTCGCCCACACATTTTAGTTTCGATCGAAAATGTATTTTATCTATAGGGTATAAAGATGGTTTTAAGTTGTGTTTATAAAAAAATGTATGTAGTCGGTATTACAGCCATAGAGGTATACTTTTTTCGGCGGCCATTTTGGAAAATTACACACATCTTTTCATTTTTCACCGGCTAATTATTGTATTTTCTTGGGATCAATTTTTGGTTTGGTTAAAATGTTGTTTTTTTACATTTCCTACAATCATTTTGTTTTTGAAAGATGTGATACCTACACAGATTTCAAAGCTATGCAATAAACCACTAATTGCTCTAGTGATCTGTGGGTTCAGGTTCATCTCCCGGGTGAGGCAATTCTGAAAGTAGTAAAAAGACATTTTATATACTAAGTTCACCGAGAGATGGTTACGTAATCGACCCGTTAAGTAAAAACGTTTTTTAACCAAGAAGCTGGAATTTTCGTGTTACCCACTTCTAGTTCAACCCTGGTTTGGTAATCGACCGTTTCAGGGATAAAAATCTCAAATAATACGTTAACCGTCGAAAGTTGGAAGTTTGAATTTATGCTAAACAGCTGTTTTAAGTTAATCGGACCGTCATCTTGTTGGTGAACTTGAGCCTTATTCGTTAAACAGTCGATTACCAAACCAGGGTTAAACTAGAATTGGGTAAAGTTGATTTTTGATTGATGACGCGTGGTATGAGCAACATTTTTCGGGTAAAAGCCAATTAAAAAAATCTAGTGAAGAAAAAGGTTTGCATTCAGTTGAAACTATAAGTTTTACACGTGGATTTGCTTGTGTCTTTTATTAAACCGTAGTACATTGGGAATACGTATCAAAATTAATATTAGTGTAAATTGATATTTATTATAAATTTACATAAACTACTAAAATTATAAAAGCAAAAAATTGAGGATGTTCGTATGTATGTTGTTATTCATTCACGCAAAAACTACTGAACGGATTAGGATAAAATTCGGAACACTAATAGATTAAAACCTAGAGGATTAGAACATTGAGGAGCTCGTGGCTAAGTAATAGCCGCACTGGTCGACCGATCATAAGTATGCTGTATTGTTTGTAGGGTTTTAACGCAAAAACTACAGGACCGATTTTAAAAATTCTTTCACCGTTAGAAAGCTACATCTTTACGAAGTGTCATAGGCTATATTTATTTCCAGAAATAATTAGGGATCCCTACTAAAACTTAAATAATGTAACCCAAGGTGTAAAAAAATATGTCCTGGCGGGCAACGCCGCGGGCGGAAAGCTGCAAGAAGCAAAAGCAGAGGTATATAATGCCCATTGAGATATATACAATAGAGATGCAATCCCGAATATTACCAGTCAAAAAAAAAAACAATTTTTTGGTATATAGATGAAGCTTTGATACTAGTAACCACTTTGACGCAAACTTCTATTTATCTCTTTCACACTAACTAAAACATTATATGTACGTGACATCTGTTCGACAAAGACGGCGACAGTCAGTTTTTCCAGACATTCAGTTGCAGTCAAGCTGACAGATGGCATGAATTATGTCTGTGGACTCAACCTTTATGGCATGCTTTGTGTTCGGTGATTTTGTATGGCATCTCGCAGATCAACCTAGAAGGTTGTCGACTGCTTAACCAGGCTTACCTGTAAAGTGCCTTAAATGAGTTTAGGGCCTCCAGCCAGGGCTTAACTTACACAACTAAGCGACTACACGCTAAGGGCACCCCCTAGTGGGGTACGGGCCTCGGCTTAGGGCGTCGCTGGGGGAGGACAGCAAGTGACAGGCTGGATCAGAATATATATGATTATTATAATCGGGAATTTTAAAGCTATTAGCTCAGCTCGCAAGCTGGCTCGTCGGTGTTCGATGATTGCAGATCTAGTTACTTTAGTAACATATATATCAATGATGAAGCCATCTAAAATTTCCTGACAGGGCTTAAACCGCCGTCTGTCGCCCGACGCCGTACCGCGGCGACTGCATAAATATACACAGGTCTTACACTGGCGAGCGATGCGGACGATAAAAGCTTATCCTTTATCTATACTCGACAGCGACTTCGTCCGCGTGTTATAGTGGTGCTCCGCTCCTATTGGTCTTAGCGTGATGATATATAGCCTATAGCCTTCCTCGATAAATGGACTATCTAACACTGAAAGATTTTTTCAAATCGGACCAGCGGTTCCTGAGATTAGCGCGTTTAAACAAAATTACAACATTTCCCTTCACTGCTCTGCTCCTATTGATTGTAGCGTGATGAAAAGTATACTATAACCAGCTCAGGAGTATGACAAATAATTGTACCAAGTTACGTTAAAATCCGTCGAGTAGTTTTTGTTTCTATAACGTTTATACAGACAGACAGACAAAAATTTTACTGATTGCATTTTTGGCACCCCCTGATAGTCATTTTGGAAATATATTTCATGTACAGAATTGACCTCTCTACAGATTTATTATAAGTATATATAGATATAGATAAAGAGGAAAGATTTGTTTGTTTGTAGGGTTTTAACTCAAAAACTACTGGACCGATTTTAAAAATTCTTTCACCGTTAGAAAGCTACATCTTTACGAAGTGTCATAGGCTATATTTATTTCCAGAAATAATTAGGGATCCCTCCTAAAACTTGAATAATGTAATCCAAGGTGTAAAAAATAGCCACGCGGGCGAAGCCGGGAAAAGCTAGTTATTTAATACAATACTTACCGAACGTCCATTTTACTTGCCAGTGTTCACCTAAAAAAACATGGCGCGCTCAACAATAAGCACCAAATGAGCCACCATGTTGAAAAACAAATAAAAAATGGCCGCCTCTATTCTGTATGTGCCTCGTACGATAAGTAAATATTATTATAATTGAATTAAACTGTTCTTTATCGAGAACCGGGTGTTTTAGCCGACTACAAAATAAAAAGAGGTTCTTCATTCTGGTCTGACCTTAATAACGGCCTGTTACAGTCAGTTTTTAACCGACTTCAAAAAAAGTTCTGTATTCGACCAGTATTTATGTACTTATGTATGTTTGTATGTCCGCGATTTTCTCAAAGCTACTACACTATTAATATGTTTTATGTTATCAATATATAATAATTAAGTAAACGTATATCATAAATATTTAAACGAAAAAAGCTTTTTACAAAAAAATTAAAACCGACTTCCAAAAAAAAAACTGAAAAGTAAAAAATAATTTTTATTTAAACGCTTTACGACCAAAACATCGCTTTCGAAGTCGGTGTCTTGTAAGTTACTATTGTTAGTATTTCGCCACCGACTTCGAAAGCGATGTTTTGGTCGTAAAGCGTTTAAATAAAAATTTTTTTTTACTTTTCAGTTTTTTTTTTGGAAGTCGGTTTTAATTTTTTTGTAAAAAGCTTTTTTTATTTTTTCGCTTTTCAGTGTCTCGGTCTTGCTATCTTAACAAAATAAACACACCACTTTTTAGGGTTCCGTAGCCAAATGGCAAAAACGGAACCCTTATAGATTCGTCATGTCTGTCTGTCTGTCTGTCCGTCCGTATGTCACAGCCATTTTTTTCCGAAACTATAAGAACTATACTGTTGAAATTTGGTAAGTAGATGTATTCTGTGAACCGCTTTAAGATTTTGACACATAAATAGAAAAAAAGCAATAAATTTTGGGGGTCCCCATACTTAGAACTGAAACTCAAAATTTTTTTTTTCATCAAACCCATACGTGTGGGGTATCTATGGATAGGTCTTGAAAAATGATATTGAAGTTTCTAATATCATTTTTTTCTAAACTGAATAGTTTGCGCGAGAGGCACTTCCAAAGTGGTAAAATGTGTGTCCCCCCCCTGTAACTTCTAAAATAAGAGAATGATAAATCTAAAAAAAATATATGATGTAGATTACCATGCAAACTTTCATTGAAAATTGGTTTGAACGAGATCTAGCGGGTAGTTTTTAAGTAATCAGCAATTTTCCTTGACAAACAAACTTAATTATGCGGTCGAAAAAGAACAAGATAATTGCGACTTTATTGCGTATTTTTTCTTTCCAATGGTCGGAACCCTCGGTGCGCGAGTCCGACTCGCACTTGGCCGGTTTTTAGGTTGTATTAAGCGTAAATAACCAAATCATCTAAGTATTTGGCATATCAGCAAGTAGAGATAAATCGTTATTTTTGATATATTTATAAAACGGCTGAACCGGTAGTGATAAAATTTAAATGGGACCACACGGGAAGCACCAGCTTTCAAATAAAAAAAGAATCATGAAAATCGGTTCACCCAGTCGCGAGTTATGAGGTAACAAACATAAAAAAAAAAAAAAAAAAAAAAAAAAACAGTCGAATTGATAACCTCCTCCTTTTTTTGAAGTCGGTTAAAAACATAAAATAAAAGCGAAATTATTCAATTTTGTCCTCCATTTTGACTGATCTTCCGTTTCACGTATATTATAAGTAACCGTATTTTTTTATGCTACCAGCCGTAAGACGGAATAGGTAATAACTTATCTGTGATTCTTAAAATTGCATTGTGTATAAAAATCATCATCTGCCTAGCCTTTTCCCAACTATGTTGGGGTCGGCTTCCAGTCTAAACCGGATGCAGCCGAGTACCAGTGTTTTACACGGAGCGACTGCCTATCTAAACTCCACAACCCAGTTACTGGGTAACACGGTACCTTTGGTAAGACTGGTTGTCAGACTTTCTGGCTTCTAACTGTAACGACTGTCAAAGATGTACAAATGACAACCGGGACCAACAGCTTAACGTGCTTTCCGAGGCACGGAGGAGTCTCGCTATGACATAGATGGTCACCCATCCACGGACCGACCGCGCCAAGCGCAGCTTAACCTTTGATCGGTCGAACCGTGCGGCTGTTACTTAGCCACGAGCTCCTCATGAATAGTGTATAAAAATACTATTGAAAATAATCAGTCTGTCGTAAATTTGTAATGTTAACAATTTTGAGAGTCGTGGTGGCCTAGTGGTTAAGGCACCTCTCGTGTGCGAGTGTGCAGGTTCTAAAAAATATGTACTTTCTAAGTATATCTTAGACGTCACTGACGACCGGTGAAGGAAGACATCTTGAGGAAACCTGGACTTAAAAAGTCTGAAATCGCCAATCCGCCTTGAGCAAGCGAGGTGATCAATGCTCATGCCTGCTCTGTATGAGAAGAGGCCTCCTGTGCCTAGCAGTGGGACGATATATAGGCTGGTGATGATGAACAATTTTGGGAAGGTATACCATTGATTGAAAATTTATGTTGTCACGCAAAAATAGCGTATCCGGGTCATTCAGACGTATGTATCATAAATCTTAGTATTAGTCACGTTTTAGGATAGTTTAGTAGCTAAAGCGATGCTATACGATACTATAAAGTATATTTTATACATTGCCCTAATGATTGCATTAATAATTAATTGAATACTTGTGAAAATATCTATTCAACGGTCCATACGTACAAAAGGACATTATTTTTTATTGCACAAATTGACTTTAGATTTTCTTTTAAGTTTTCCTTTTAAGTTCGTTATATATACTACCAGCCGGTTACACCAAACTTTTTATCATTTATACTTTATACTTTTACGAATATCACAAAACACGATATCAATAATTAGCGTGCTTTTCATATTTTTTAAGATATCAGTACATAGATATAATAATTAAGTTAAAATATTTAGACGAAAAATATAAAATAATAGCAAAATTATTCCATTTTATCCTCCATTTTGACAGATCTTAAATGACAGTTCTTCCGTTTCACGTATAAGTAACCTGATATTTTTTCATGCAACTGGGTGTAGTACGTCTGTAAAAATTATCACATTTCTAGGGACAGCCATTCAGAAGTTGAAAGGGACAACGACGCTGGAATCTAACAAAAATACCACTTCAAAGCTTGAAATTTCGTAAACGGATCCCTAAATCGAAGAATGGTTTTCACACATCTTCTTATCGCAGACACACAAACATACTCACGGGTCGAATACGGAACCTCCATTTAGTAAGTCGGTTGAAAAACAAGCTTGCTGTTATGTTATTTCAAAGCGATAATTTTACGCATAGCACAGCAAATTGCACAGCACATTCCTTAGTAAAGTAAAAAAAAAAGAGTTCTTTAAACGGGAAGTGCCAAAAATGCTTTTGTCACCTGTCTTTTGTCGTATTCAGTCCCTTGAACTGAATGGCTACTAAATTGTTACCTGAGCTCTATGAATAAAGACGAAAAAGAATTACTTTGAGTGATATACTCTATATGTACGTTGTATGATCAATGGTTAAGCTGCGCTTGGCGCGGTCGGTCCGTGGATGGGTGATCCTTGTCATAGCGAGACTCCTCGTGCCTCGGAAAGCACGTTAAGCTGTTGGTCCCGGCTGTCATTCGTAGATCTTTGACCGGGTAGTCAGAAGCCAGAAAATCTAACAACCAGTCTTACCAAGAACTATCGTTTTACCCGGTAAACTGGGTTGTGGAGGTCAGATAGGCAGTCGCTCCATGTAAAACACTGGATGTAAACAAAATCATAACCTGTTTTGTTCTTATTTTCCCAATCATAGAAATAAAACGGCATTAAATGATGAATGGTGATGTTTAGAGCATGAAATTGACATAAATGCGCCATCCTTACGCCATTTTGTTAATTTCTGTGGCAGAATTAGAACAAAATAGGTTACGACTTTGTTTACATTTTTCTTAAAATCAATTGCAACAGACTATAATATTATAAATGTAAAAAAAATTGAGAATGGACGTATGGATATTTGTTACTCTTTCACGCAAAAACTACTGAACGGATTTGGATGAAATTTGGTACACATATAGCTTACAACCTGGATTAGCACGTAGGATACTTTTTATTCGGGTTCATGCAGTAGTTCCCTGAGGACGCGGATGGACAGCTCGTGTCTTTATCATTATCGGTTCAGTATTCCAGGTGATAAAACTTTACATACTTATTGGTCAAAGTTTGGAACCCAGACCAAAACTATCTTATGCCTACTATCATCATCTCATCTGCCTAGCCTTTTCCCTATGTTGGGTCGGCTTCCAGTCTAAACCGGGTGCAACTGAGTACCAGTGTTTTACATGGAGCGACTTCCTATCTGACCTCCACAACCTAATCACCGGGAAACACGATACCCTTTGGTTAGACTGGTTGTCAAACTTTCTGGCTTCTGACTACCCGTAACGACTGTCAAAGATCTACATATGACAACCGGGACCAACAGCTTAACGTGCTTTTCAAGGCACGGAGGAATCTCAGACAAACCGACCGACCGCGCTAACCGCACCTATTGATCGGTCGACCCGTGCGGCTGTTACTTAGCCACGAGCTCCTCTTACTAGCCACGTTTAAGTCTATCTCCACACCAAATTTCATCCAAATCGCTTCAGCCGTTTCACTGGGAAAGCGTAACAAACAAACAAACGCGAACTCATAATCGCATTTATACATAATATACTAGCTTTCCGCCAGCGGCTTCGCCCGCGTTATTTTAGCCAATGGAACAAAAAACTTGTCAGATTATACACTAAAACCTTCCTCTTGAATCACTCTATCTATTAAAAAAACCGCATCAAAATCCGTTGCGTAGTTTTAAAGATCTAAGCATACATAGGGACAGACAGCGGGAAGCGACTTTGTTTTTTACTATGAAGTGAAGGGTTAAAAGCCGAGCACTACCAGTCTGCGATATTAGTATAGAAATAACATCCTTGATCTGTCAAAATCGTTTAGCGACCGACATATCGAGTCGTCGCACAAATTGTAGTTACAAAAACTGACGGCAGGGGGCTCTGTACATAATAATTAGTAGCGCCGGCAGCGCTGGCGAGCCAAGCGGACATTCACGATAATCTTCATCTAGTAAACGAATCACTTTCGAAAAAGCATTCGTATCGAAAGCGATTTTTGAATAAAACTAGCTTTCCGCCTGCGATTTCGCCCACGTGGGCTCTTAGATTATATACATGTCTAGATGGAGCGTCAAGTGCGCGCAAACGTGTCAAAAAGTGTCAGCCAACAATTAGCTCACAAGTGCTTACCCGCCGATCAGTACAGTACGTAACCGTCGGTAAACCTTGTCGTAATTAATAAGTCTATTATTTTTATGTGATTTATGGGAGCATTGTAGTAACTGTTATCATTATTTACACACACAGAGACGTATACGCACAGTGTAAAACGACGCCTGCACGCACACATGCTTGAAATTGTTGACTCGTTTTCTTTGTTATGATTGTAGCGCGACGCTCCATCTATCGTGGGCTACACGAATTCAAATTTCTTGGTTCTTTGGTTGCTGGCTGGCTGACACGCTGGTTGCTGCTCGATGATGGTAGGAGGTTGAGGGAGAGTTGACGACGATGTTGAAGCTCTTGACATCAGGAGATTTGGCTGATGTTCATCACGTCGGGGTCACCAATATGGAGTATCACATCACATTATATACCGCCGTCCACACACACATCAACACACATCAGTACACAGTATCAAATTCAGTTATCACCAAGTCCTTTACCGTGCACGAAATATTTGCATAGAAACGTTAGCATACTAGGAAAACCCAATGCATTTGGGCATAGTGCCCATATTAAAAAAAACATCAGCTTGATAAGATATATCAATAAAGTTGAGCTACATTTCATTTCTGTTGATGGGTGGGGACGATTCCGCCCATGGTCCTTTTGCTTTAGTATTGTTGTATTTATGATTTGAAAATTGCTGACATTAATTTTAAGTGAAGATGCTTCGGTGGACTTTAAACTCAACGCGCTCCCTGAGGGTCATCACTGGCCTACTCACCCTTCACCACGAAGTTTTCACCCTCCGAACAGAACTTGTGACTGCTCTGAAGCCAGGGCCGGAGACCTGGGGGGTCATCACGTAAGCCAATATCTTTCAATTTCAGTTGCCATACCTTTTATTTTGACAGTTGATATACATTGCCTCGTTGTAAGCATCGATAACATGAACGTCCTTTATACGTGCAGCAATGTATATGATACTCCTTTGGGAAAGGTATGTCAATCCGGGTTTTACGTAATGGGGGGGCTGTTCCTCGAAATTGTTCGCTCCAGCCAGTGAAGGCAAGCCGGAGGTGAGGAACAGTAACTTCTCCCTGACACACTTGGTACCCGTCGTTACCCCCCCCCCCTCCATCATCTACATCAAGCATATATTATTAATATCCGTTTATTTATATTTTTACAAAAAATATGGTAAAAAAAAATAGTATCCCACCGGTAACGAGACAGGGTCCAAGCTACCGGCGGTCAGGGGCCTTACCATGACGTGCCAAAACAAGATTATTTTCGTTATGAAAAAAGACGGAGCTATACGACGTTAGTAGCTGTGTCACGCTCTCAAACTTGAATAGTGATTACAAAAACACGTGGTGGTACAGCCCCAGGGCTCTAGTGAAAGGAACCTCCTGACGATACGCGCAGCGTCTAGGAGTACTGCTTTCTTTCTTAATATTATTATGCATGTTTGTCATTTGTACATCTTTGACAGTCGTTACGGGAAGTCAGAAGCCAGAAAGTCTAACAACCAGTCTTACCATAGGGTATCGTGTTGCCCGGTAACTGGGTCGTGGAGGTCAGATAGGCAGTCGCTCCTGAAAAACACGGGTACTCCGCTGCATCCGGTTAGAATGGCACCGACCCCAACATAGTTGGGAAAAGGCTAGGCAGATGATGATGACTCTATCTGTAACGCTTTTATTATGAAACAAAACCTGGTAGCTGGTTTCTAACACGGATTTTGTTTTGGTTAACTAAAAAAAATTGCGAATAGCAGTAATACATGTATTATTCGTTAAAATCGTTTAGA
This sequence comes from Pyrrhia umbra, assembly GCA_963891755.1. NCBI lineage: Eukaryota > Metazoa > Arthropoda > Insecta > Lepidoptera > Noctuidae > Pyrrhia > Pyrrhia umbra. The sequence continues at coordinate 6,878,531 of OY982945.1, forward strand.
TGTCCGAAAAACACACCAGTGCATAACAAGATACCGTCTGACATCCACCATCTTGATTGTCGAATTTTTAATTACTATGTTTTTTCCCTGGCCCGCCTCTCATTGGTCGGAACAGCACGATGACAAACATGCACTTTTTGCTCGCCAGCAAGCTCAAAACTTTCTAAGAAATAAATTAAATAAATAAATTTAATTTTTAAATGGTTCACATTTGGGTCGGCCGGTAATTGCTGGGGAAGATCATTTACATAGTTCAAATAGCTGGGTTTGTAGAAATGAACATACCTCCCTGGCCCTTGCTCGACGAGCCAGCCCGCGCGCTGAGCCGGTAGCATAAAAAGTCCCATATTGTTATGATCCAACTAGTCCCTAGTTGTCCTCCCCAGTGACGCCCTAAGCCGAAGTTCGTTCCCCACTAGGGGGAGCCCTTAACGCGCTGTCACTTAGTTTTAAATTTAGTTGTGAGCCTTGGCTGGAGGCCTTTATTTAATTAACTAGCTTCTGCCAGCGACTTCGTCCGCGTGGAATAGTGGTACTCCGCTTCTATTGGTCTTAGCGTGATGATATATAGCCTATAGCCTTCCTCGATAAATGGACTATCTAACACTGAAAGATTTTTTCAAATCGGACCAGCGGTTCCTGAGATTAACGCGTTTAAACAAAATGACAATATTTCCCTTCACTGCTCTGCTCCTATTGATTGTAGCGTGAAAATATACTATAATCATCTCAGGAGTATGAAAAATAATTGTACCAAGTTTCGTTAAAATCCGTCGAGTAGTTTTTGTTTCTATAACGTTTATACAAACAGACAGACAGACAGACAGACAAAATTTTAACTGATTGCATTTTTGGCATCAGTATCGATCCCTAATCACCCCCTGATAGTTATTTTGGAAATATATTTCATGTACAGAATTGACCTCTCTAGAGATTTATTATAAGTATAGATTAAATTAGGACCTCGCCACATTGTCCGGTTAAGCAGGTCGAATGCGGTTAGAAGCACCCTGCAAAAGGTCATGTAAACTGGGGAAACTACTTGACATACCCGGATAAAAACTCCAATAACCTTCCTTAGGGTACAAACTGTGTCCCGGTGTCCCTATCAACCCACATTCGCATTTATAATTATATGTAGTTAGTAGGTATAAGACTTCAAGAGTAATGCGTATTTAAAGTACAAATTCCTTAACTACAGTCATTCCGAGACATCATCATCATCAGCCTATATATCGTCCCATTGCTCGGCACAGGCCTCTTCTCATACAGAGAAGGCGTGAGCATTGATCACCACGCTTGCTCAAAGCGGATTGGCGATTTCAGACATTTTAAGTCCAGGATTCCTCACGATGTTTTCCTCACCGTTAGTCAGTGATGTCTAAGATACACTTAGAAAGTAGACTTTAGGAAAATCACATAGGTAATTGCCAGGTTACGAACCTGAGTCACACTCGTACACGAGAAGCAGATGCCTTAACCACTAGGCCACCACGAATTGCGACACAATTGTCAGGATACATTTTTATGTTGTTCCCTTGAATAGTTTGTGATGCTGCTGTCTCTGACTCTGAGCTATGCCGTGGACAGACAGACAGACAGACAGATATAGCTAAACTGGTGTTCCTTGTTTTCTACAGAACCGTAAAAAACCGGCTAAGCTCGTGTCGAGCCACGCGCGATAATGTTCCATTATTGGTTGTGGCTGTAACTGGTAAAGTCTACTTAGCCGTGATAGTTTTTCTTTTAAGTTCGTCATTATGTACATTAGGAAAACTTTAAAAAAAAGGATAAATATTCTAATATATGGCGTCAAAAAATTCTTCCTCATCGCCCTCAACTTGAAGTGTACCTAAGAGGCTGGCAGCATTGCCACGTTGGATGGCAATGCTAAGCCTTTGGCCAAAGTAAAAGCCAGCCTTTGGGTCACGGGAGGTGTCAACAAGCCTATCTAACGTGTGGGGCATCGTTAGATAGGTTCTTCAAAAATATTCTTTCTTTCTTTCTTTCTAACTTTTGAACGGCTGTCTCTAGAAATGTGAAAAAATTCACAGATGTAGCACATGTAATGAACTTACAAGGAAAAATCTTATCACGGCTAAGTAGGCTTAACCGGTTACAGAGTTATAGTCGACTAACTAAGACCTACTACGAAACCCTGCAGCGCGTAGCCCGACACGCACTTGGCCGATTTTTAAGTAAATTATGACATGATAAGTAGCAATTTATTCATTCACAACATTTCCCTTCACTGCTCTGCTCCTCTTGATTGTAGCGTGATGAAAAGTATACTATAACCAGCTCAGGAGTATGACAAATAATTGTACCAAGTTTCGTTAAAATCCGTCGAGTAGTTTTAGTTTCTATAGAGTTTATACAGACAGACAGACGGACAGACAAAAATTTTACTGATTGCATTTTTGGCATCAGTATCGATCCCTGATCGACCCCTGATTGTTATTTTGTAAATATATTTCATGTACAGAATTGACCTCTCTACAGATTTATTATAAGTATAGATATAGATAGATAGATTACTTACGTCACAAAAGTAATTTAATATTGTAAACAATAAAATGTATATAATATATGATCATTTAACGCACATTTGGTGGCTCACAAGCGGAGACCACCAGATTGTTAAGTAGTCACCGAGGCCGATGGATATCTACAACACCAGAAGCATCGCAGATCATCATTGCCCTTTCCTAACGAGTTCGAAAACAAAATCTAATATCGTATACAGCTATATTTTTACTTATCACCAAAAATTATATTTCAAGATGGTGGCTTGCGTTAGTTCACCTGTCAGCCACATTCATAAATAGTCATGTTGTACTATATTCGGGTGCTTGTAGTAGTGCCCGCAGCGACATCTGTCTTGATTGTCCTAATACTTCTTTAGTTCATATTGAATATAAGTCTTCGGAATACCGGCGTTGTAAACAAGATGGCAGCACTGAAATATTCAGATAGAAATATTTAGTTTATTTAATATCCTTGCCTAAAATGGCTAATGTAAATGTTATGATTATATATTAGTAAGTTCGTGCTGGGCACACAGGTTTCCTTAAGATGTTTTCCAACACATTAAGTCAGTGGTGTGATGGTGTTTAAGATACACTTAGAAAGATCAACTGTGGATACGTCACATTGGTACCTACTTGCCAGGTTTCGAACCTGCACATTGACTGTCTGTCTGTCTGTTCGTGTGGGGTATCGTTGGATAGGTCTTTCAAAAACATTATAGGTGTGTGGACCCGACACGCACTTGGACGGTTTTTTGTTTAATTATAACAACTTTGTATTACAGTTTGATAGCTTCGCAGTTAGGTTAGGTTAGTTCCTCTGTACTGTTTATAGTCTGTCCCGATTGATTTTACGAAAAATGTAAACAAAATAATAACCTATATTGTTCTAATTTTCCCACATAGATTGACATAACGCACCCTTCCTGGAAGAAGTATGTAAGTGAAAAGTGACAACTTTTCACGAGCGTAAAAAAACTGTTTTAAAAAAATCATCAGCGTTATTAGAAATTGTAATATACATCAAATGATAGCTAAAACTACCTGTGAGGGGCCTACGTGTTTATATTTTAAATTCACTCAATGTGTATTGAGAAAAACCTAAAAAAAAACCTAAATATTTTAATGTTGCAATATTTTACATTTTTGGATTTAATTCCTTCATTTTGAAGATACAAATTATGAAAAAAATTGACAATACGTATTAAATTTTTCTTGTTTTGTTAGTGCAATAAAAAAAATTACGTAAGTGGACATGCATCTTTGTTCCGGGGGGGTGCGATAAATGCGCCATCCTTACGACATTTTATTACTTTCCGTGGCAGAATTAGAATAAAATTGGTTACGACTTTGTTTACATTTTTCGTACAATCAATTGGCACAGACCATAATATATAGTAGGATACAGGAAAACCGCCGAATTAAATGTTACAATTAATGAGGTAGAATCAGACATTACATAGGTCCGTCGAACGTGAAATACTTGCCAACAATTTAATCAACCACTTATTAAATTCATCAATTTCACACTTAGTGCTCATAAGATTGATTGATCATGTTGTGTGGTGGTGCAAAGATGGTGTTTGTTAATTATATTTTGTTGTTTCCAGTATGTATGGCACATACAGTGTCTGTGTATGATAGTTTAGCTGCTTATGAATTCGGTAAGTAATATTGTACTTGTATTAATTAATATGTTGCGGTTGTAAGACCGTAGATAGTGCCGTGGTCGCAGCCATCGTATTTACATAACCTACCCAAGAAGAGCATGTGACCACGCCAGGAATATTTACTTGTTTCTTGCTTTTATTTCGAAGTCTTCGATGGAGATTTTTTGCTTTTTAGGGTTCCGTAGTTGACAAGGAATTCTTATAGTTTCGCCATGTCCGTTTGTTTGTCCACCTGTCCACGGCATAGCTCAAAAGTGATAATATATATATTATTTTTAGTTTAGTGTAGGTACTACGTTAATATACACGTAAAGTGGGGATCAAAAAAAAATTCTCGTATATCCATGTGGGGTTTCACTGAATAGGTCTTTTTCAAAAATCAACTGTGTGAAGACCATTTTTCAATTTAGGGAGCCGTTTGCGGAGTATCAAGCTTTGAATTGAATATTTTTGGAGAGTTCTAGCGTCCACCCCCTCTAAGTTCTGAATGGCTGCACTTAGATTAGTGAAAAGAATCACAGACGTAGTATAATATGTAACGAACTTCAAAGGAAAACCATCACGCCTGAGTAGACTGAACCGGTTACAGAGTTATAGTCGACCAACTAAAATGTATTATCACGCGTGGCTGGACACGTATGTGGCCGGAACTAATAACTTTTTCATTTATTTTATATGTCAAAGTAATACCCATAGAATAATCTCTAACTGTACAGATACCTTTTACACAGAGTTTCAGTTTAACGTGAAGTAAACATTTTCAGGTTAAAGTCATGAATATAGTTGGTGATATATACAATGTACTTTGATTCTAGTTCTATTGCTCTTAACTTCAACAGGCGTGAACATGAATTGTGAAATAATTCGAAGTGCAACTTGTTCAGTACATTATTTACATATTTTGTTTCAGGAAGACAACCAGTGTCAGTACATGTTGACGAGCCGTACCAGTTTGATTTCCACTCGAATAATACATTGTTTATGGAGATATTGCTAGAAAACATGCAGCCGGGAGTGTATATTGATATTAACTCTAACAGTTAGTGATGAAATTAATAGCAAATATAGATACACAATGCGGAGACAACCATACAGACTGACAGTTTGGTGTACGTTCTCAGTGTGCACACAAAAAAAATAAATCAAATAAATTCAAATGTTTGATTCTGGTTGTTACCAGACTATCACCGACCAGTTCAAGTTCACCGCTTACTTACTTAAACGAAATGTTGTCCTACGATCATTTTTTTGTATTAACCAAAGAAAACACGGCGCTGATTATGTCGCGTCAAATTTTACACAATTAAAGCATTTAAGTTCGTTACAATTTGAATTCATAAACACAATCGACCGACATCGACTTCTAGAGCGATGGGTTTATTTTATTGTTTTACATTAGATAATGCTGCTACGAGCTAGTGTTGCCAGTGTTCATATTTACTGTCGTATTGTTGCCTCCACATTTAATTGCTTACATTTGTGTTTTGTTTAGTTTGCGCACGTAAGAGCTGCGCAAGGCTCCCCTGCAGCGGGGAGTCCCCTTGAGCGGTATCTGTGTAAACAAGTTTCTTCTTACTAGTATTTTAATAATATTAAGATTGAAAGTGCTCATTTTTTCACTTCAGTTCATACGGGGATAAATTTAAATTCTAAACATGATCGTCATCCTTTTTGGCTATATCATCACTTAGTCAACGACAGTGAAATAACAATTAAGATCAAAGTGTGCACGGGAACACACTCATGTATATCACAAACAATTGCTGAAGGAAGACGTGTGTCAACTGTAGCGGACGCCGCAACAACAGGTAACAAGCATGGCTACTCTCAGCGGCGCCACAGAGCACATTTACTGTGGAGGCTCAACAGACTACTGGTTGTTGAAGTGATGAATGAGTTGTGACAGCGTTGCAGGTTACATTATGACCACAACATTCAATTGTTAAACTAGTTGTAAGTCTTTATAATGTAACTGTTTGCTGTTCCTCAAAAAAAAAAGTATAAAAAAAAACTAGGGCACAGCTGTTTCGGTCCTGCCGGGGCTGCGGAATGTTCGAAGGAGTTACCACGCCCCCGAAACACAAGGCTGAGGAAGGAACATGGATGGGTTGTAGTCAGTAAGAGTCTGACACTCCCCTCCGCCCCACCCACGGTGAGAGGAGTCATTTGATGATTTCCCATCCGAAAAAAACCGTTATATGTTTAGTCACTTCATATTGCCACATTAAACAGCCAGACTACTTTTTCGGTTTGAAACCATGAGACCATAAAGTTGTCAGCCGGGACGGGACAAAAACTACAAGTGTTTTTATTTTCGAACATAATTATTACAAAAGTAATCATGCTATGTGTTTATTTTTAATTTATTTTCAGATGTTTGTCTCAAAAAGGGTTGTTGTATTGTGGTGGATTTGTCAAACGCAACTCCAGGTAATAGCCACGTTGGTACTCTCTAGCTTCTAAACTAACAAGCAAAGCTTTATCGTTAAACTCCGCATTGCTTGCTTGCATGCGATGTAATTTTGAACCGACATTTGACCGAATGAATTATTATCAATTAACTCTTATAGGGTGATACGATTAGATAACGAAAGTTATTTTCGGTTTTATACCAAACTAGCAATTTGCTTGATTCGGATTTTCCCACACAGTCCAGAGGTGTCGCAATAATAGTATTGTAAACCTTATTTATGGATGGCCAGCTACCACCAGTTTACCACCTCCAGGAAAAGCCAGTTTCCATTAAATTTTAAACAAAAGACGTCCCAATAATGTCAATCATTATGTCTGTTAGATAAAAGGTTAAGAAACTGAAAAATACGAAACTTTATCCGTCTCTCTGTTACCTACGTTTTTGATTCCCAAGGTGAAGCAAGTATTTCAGCCAGCTCGGGCCCCGACCTGGAGTATTGAGAATACACCGATGTCATACGACAGCAGAGTGGCCTTACGAGGTCCAGATGGACGTCAGCGTGTGTACAGATGGTCACATGAGAGGTTCCCTCCTTGTGCCACAGTGGAAACATACGGTACCAACTTGCCTAAATTATAATATGGGGAGGTTGAGGGGCTCGTAGCTAATGAATTGCCATGCGAATCGATAGGCGACCGTTTTCTGAACAGACCCATCCGTCCCTAGGAGAGCACGTAAAGCTGTCGGTACTGCGGCCGATCTCTCCCCGGCCGTGTCCGATTGCCGTCCGTGTGAAGAGTGGGGGAATAGAGAGTGCAGCTGTGTCTGCGCATACACTTGAGCGTTAAAATATGTCTCACGCAAATGTCTGGTCTCCTTTGAGATTGGCCGAAAATCAGTCTTGGGGATATTATTATTTTTGTATGGGGAGGTATCACTTATGAAACTCCTACCGAATTTGTTATCTTCGACGGAGGCAGCGTGAATAGTAATAATAGGTTTTCCAAGATCACAGATTACCGGTCGTGCTACTTATTGGGGATAGATAATTTCATTTTAGTGAATTGTACATTACGTAGCGACGCCGTTCAATGCGACACTTGCTACTGTGTATCTTGAGGGGGTCGGAATGCAAACTCTGAAGACCAGCACGCAGTTTGAACAATATTAAAGAACAGGATTTGGATAAAATTCCAGCCGCTATAGATAGCTGTTGTAGACGAATGGCACGATATCCCTCAATAAGGTATTGAAGACATCATTAATGGACTTACAAACAGTAGAACCCCAGGACGTAATATACTGGTTAAGAAAAGTGGGAAAAGTTAGATGAAAATATGTCTTTTGAAAATACCAGTGTGTCAAAACATTAAAACAGGCGGTTAACGATGACGAACAACGAAAAAGAAATCGGTGGCAAAAATGCACCTTCAAAACAGTAACTTAGTGTAAGACACCGATTTCTAGAGCGATGTTTTAGCAGAAACTAAATTTATTTTTCTCTTTGAAGTGTTTTGTAAGCCGGTTGTATTTTTTGTGAAAAGTTTATTCTGATTTCATCGCACGCATTTCAACTTCAAAATTAATAATAATAATAATAATAGCTAGCAACACCAAAATGTCAACAGGAAAAAAAACACACGTCGCAAATTTTAATTAATTTCTGGAGAATACAACAATAAATATTCTATTCAATAAATATTCTATTCTGCCTCCGTGCAATAAGTCGCCACAGGAATAAAATCACAAATAAAATGATAACGAGAATAGTGTAATTACAACAGCCAATCTCAATGACAATGTCAATCACATTATGTGACATATCAAAAACGAAAAAATATATTTTATTTCGACTAAATGTGTGAAATAGTATGTTGACTAGAGCAGCAGCACGCAGCGCACGCCCACCACCCCCGGAGTCGTCGCTCAGCTCCGCCTCGCCATCGCCGGACCCCGGATCACCAATGACACCGGCGACTGCAGTTGCGTCGAGCTCGAGCGACGAGTATTTTTCCCCGCCGACGTCGCCAACACCTGTACGTCGGCAGGGGAGAGGCCGGCCACCGAGGAGTTTGGGATCCAGGGGCCAACCGGCCCTGAGCAGGGTCCCCGCTATCGGTGGTTGTGTGCAGCGCATGAAATGGACTCAAATGATCAATGAGAACGTCATGCGCGCATATTACGGGTCTACAGAGGGGGGAGCTAACCTCACTGCGTACCGTGAAAGGATGCTGTCTCTGTTCCAGGTACTTGAGCCAGCAGTCAACGTGTCGGCCCAACGACTGTCGGATCAGGTGCGCGTTATCCAACGAAATCACAGGTTGGACGACGCCACACTTGATAGGCTGCGCTCAGAGATGCTGAGCAACCCTATGGTCTCTTCTTCGTCACAGACTGCGGCATCACCACCAGCAACGGGTGGAGCCACGCCGCGGTCTTACCGCATTGATGAGGATGATGATGATAGGGCTGTAACAGTAAGTAGTCAGTGCAACGACCAACTGGGGAGTGCCCTGGAAGATGCGATCCGGGAATTTAGGTTCACTCCTGTCGAATTTAGACCACGTCTACCACGCTTGCCTATGCACAAGCGGAATAGGGCGCTGGTGTGTACTTTGGATTCGCTGTTGGATAAATACTTTGAAAACAGCGAAGACCTCTTCGATACACACTCAATCATGTATTGCACGGCTGTGGCGGCATGCCGTGTGGCGAATGTCAAATTTTCTGACAGTGATAGAGCCACACGACCAAAACCAGCCATCCCAGCTTGGCAATGCAGGATTGAGCGTCGTGTCGAGGGGGCCAGGGTACTCATCGGCAAACTATTATGCTTCAGGGAGGGTAATACCCGACCAAGGGTGATGCGCTTTGTGAGACGGGCATTCACGGGGACTGGAATTAGTCTTCGTGAGTATATGTCACATGTCACAGAGCGCATCGACTTCCTGAAGCAAAAAGTTTGTGCATGGGCAAGCCGTATTCGTCGGTATAAACGACGGGTGGAACGTTATACCCAGAATCGCATGTTCCAGAGCGACCAAAGGTGGGTATACAGAGCTTGGGAGCGACCTGAACATACTGTGGCTGACATGTGCCGCCCAGATGACGACGCCACTAGTATATTTTGGCGCGACATCTGGTCGGCACCCGTCAGCCACACTGAAGGTGACTGGATGCGTGATGTTGAACGAGAGTGTGAATTTATAACAGAAATGGAGGAGGTTAGCATCACCTCCTCCGATGTAGCCAGTGCAGTCCGTCCACTGCCAAATTGGAAGTCACCAGGACCGGACGGACTGCACAATTTCTGGCTTAAATGGCTACAAAGTTCACACCCTCGTTTAGCATCGCAATTCCAGTTAGCTTTAGAAGCCGGGTCGCTACCACAGTTCCTAACTACAGGAGTTACCCACCTGCTCCATAAATCAGGTAGTGCCGCGGAACCTAAGAATTATAGACCGATCACTTGTTTACCGACGGTCTATAAACTTCTTACATCTATTTTGAGAGCTAAAATAAATTCACATATTGACAAACATTCTATCATGTCAGTCTCTCAAAATGGATGTAGGAATGGGTCCCGTGGCACTAAGGAGCTGCTCCTCATCGATATGGTCATAAGCCAGCAGGTTCGTCGATCCCGAAAGAATCTGTCGACATGTTGGATAGATTACAAGAAGGCCTACGACTCGGTCCCTCATACATGGCTCATGAGGGTGCTGGAGCTGTATAAAATAAATACAACTCTACGCACCTTCCTTGCGTCATGTATGGGGCAGTGGAGGACGGTACTTCGCTATCCAGGATGTCGAACGATTCAAGGGAACGACGAGTCTATTAAAATTAAGCGGGGAATATTCCAGGGTGACAGTTTGAGTCCACTTTGGTTTTGTTTAGCCTTGAACCCTCTCAGCACTCTACTAGAGGGTTCGAGGCTGGGCTATCCTTTGCGGAGAGGCGGTCAGGTTATATCCCACTTGCTTTATATGGATGATTTGAAACTATTTGCCCCTACTAAACTGCAACTGATGAAGCTACTAAAGGTAACTGAAACTTTTAGTAGCTCCATCAGGATGGAGTTTGGTGTGGATAAATGTGCAGTTATGCATGTAAAGCGAGGAGGGATTGTAGAATCTGAGGGACTACAACTTTCAGATTCTATAAACCTTAGATCACTTTCCGCAACTGATACTTACAAATACCTGGGTATGTCGGAGGGGTTAGGCATCAACGCGGCTGACGTGAAACAATCGTTACGGGAACGGTTCTTTGGTCGCCTGAATAAGGTTCTGAAAAGTTCCTTATCAGGTGGCAATAAGGTCCGCGCCTTTAACGGTTGGGTCATGCCAGTCCTGATGTACTCCTTTGGCATACTCAAGTGGACTCAGTCTGAACTTGACGCCCTGGACAGAAGAGTTCGGTCACTGTTGACTGCAAATCGGATGCATCACCCACGATCATCGGTGATGAGATTGTACATCCCACGGAAGTGCGGGGGTCGTGGCTATTTAAATGCTAAGACCCTTCATAACCGTGAGGTGTACAATCTCAGGGAATATTTTCTTAAAACCGACGTGGGTATGCATCAGGATGTAGTCTCAGTGGACAAGGGACTCACCCCGCTGTCGCTGGCTAAAGAGAATTGGCGCAAACCTGTGGTACTTACCACCAATGACCGCAAGGAGGTATGGCAAGGCAAGGAGCTACACGGACGCTTTTTCCGGGCTCTTCATGGGCCCGATGTAGACTTTATGGCGTCCGTATCTTGGCTACGTTTCGGCGACCTGTTCGGGGAAACCGAAGGGTTTGTCTGCGCAATTATGGACGAAGTTATGTTGACGAACAACTACCGGAGATATATCATGAAGGACGGGACGATTGACATATGTCGGGCATGTCATCGTCCAGGTGAGTCTATCAGACATATTATCTCTGGCTGTTCTCGTTTGGCTAACGGTGAATACTTGCACAGGCATAACCAAGTGGCCAAGATCATCCACCAGCAGCTTGCTTTGCAGTACAAACTTGTGGATCTTGAGGTACCATACTACAAGTATGCGCCCGACCCAGTTCTCGAAAATGACCATATCACGTTGTACTGGGATCGGTCTATCATCACTGACAGGACTATTGTAGCCAATAAACCTGACATAGTGGTGATAGACCGATTAGCGCGCCGCACAATGATCATCGATGTCACCATTCCCCATGACGAGAATCTCGTGAAAGCCGAGAAAGAAAAACAAATAAAGTATCTCGACTTGGCGCACGAGGTTGTCGACATGTGGAATATGGACTCGGCAGTCATTGTGCCGATAGTCGTGACGGCCAATGGCCTGATGGCCAAGAGCCTCGACCAACATCTCAGGAGGCTCTCGTTAGGCGGCTGGGTCAAGGGCCTGATTCAGAAGGCAGTGCTCCTGGATACTGCACGTATTGTGAGGAGGTTCCTGTCTTTGGGGCCCTAACCACCGGTAGCTTGGACCCTGTTCCCGATATCGGTGGATCCCTGTTTTTTATATTTTTAAATGTTTTTTGTATATTTTGTAAAAATATTTAAAAATGTAGATAATATGGATAATATGATAATGTGGAGGAGCTCGTGGCTAAGTAACAGCCGCACGGTTCGACCGATCAAAGGTTAAGCTGCGCTTGGCGCGGTCGGTCCGTGGATGGGTGACCATCTATATCATAGCGAGACTCCTCCGTGCCTCGGAAAGCACGTTAAGCTGTTGGTCCCGGTTGTCATTTGTACATCTTTGACAATCGTTACGGGTAGTCAGAAGCCAGAAAAGTCTGACAACCAGTCTTACCAAGGGGTACCGTGTAACCCGGTAACTGGGTTGTGGAGGTCAGATAGGCAGTCGCTCCATGTAAAACACTGGTACTCAGCTGCATCCGGTTTAGACTGGAAGCCGACCCCAACACAGTTGGGAAAAGGCTAGGCAGATGATGAGATAATATGTGTTAAGATAAATAAACGGAATAATAATAATAATATTTTTATTTCAAGCAAAAATATCTTACTATCTAGGTTACAAACACATATCTATACAGCTTAACACTAATTCAATTGGCATGAACATGCGAATAAATATTGCTGAAATGGTTTATAATGTTTTCAATATTTAAATATACCTACTGCCTTAATATAATTATATATATACAAATAAAAATAAAATAAAACTAAACTGTACAGACATGCGCAACAATGAGATTAGGCGTCAAAGTACTCCTCCTCATCGCTGACATCCGGAAACGTGCCCAGAAGACTGGCAGCATTGCCACGTTGAATGGCAATACTTATTCGCTGCCCAAAAAATATGCCAGCCCTCTGGTCTCGCGAAGTGTCGACCAGTCTTTCCGCGATTTCCTTGAACAGGAGACGCGAACTCAGCCCCATGGCCCGAGCGTTTCGACCCCAAATGGCTCAAAAGTATAGTTACCCACAAGGTTACTATACTTGCCGCCGCTTGGTAGTCTCTGCAGCCACAGCAGCCGCACCTGCACAGCCTACCGTAATAATGCGTTTTGATTCAAAACGCTAATTAAAAAGTTGACAGAAAAACCTTAATTCAAAAAGCTTACTTTAAATTCAAGCCTACGTTGACGATAAGGATGTATGGCGCTAAACCTGTCTCTGTATGTGTGGCTTCCCTGGCGACTATTGAACAGCCCTATAAATATGACACTAGAGTACATTTTCAACTTAAACTTCTTTATTTAACCGTGCAACTAGTGTGACTTTTCATAAGAATCTGCAAAGGCCTGTTTTAAATATTTTTTTTGACTTTTTATTCGAAATCGAATGACATTTGCGTATATTAGGTATACAAATAGAATAATAGAACAATGCTTTAATTACAACTACTTTTTATCTTCTATAGGATGACTTTCATGTCAACGATTGTAATAATAGCAAAAATGGATAATTATAAAAACTTAAAAAGTCAACCCATTACGAATTTATTTCCAATGCCTCACTGCTCATTCCCCAT